>PVHX01014991.1:0-48354 GCA_004024805.1 Geosciurus inauris | reverse complement strand
AGGGTGGATCTGGGCCCTCTGCAGCTCCTGCCAGACCCCGGGAACTCTGGAGTGGAACTGGGGCAGACCTAGGCTGCCCTAGGATGGGGCTGCCTCGCGCTGGTGTCTCTGGAGCGATTCTTGCCCTGAATTTGGGCTCCCCAGTGGCTAGAGGTAGCTGACCCTGGTCTCCTTTTGGCTGGACAACCGTGGAGGTTCCTGAGGGCAGATCAGGACCCTCTGCAGCTCCTGCCGGTCCCTGGGAACTCTGGAGCAGAACTGGGGCGGGCCCAGGCTGCCCTTGGGTGGGGCTGCCTCGCACTAGGGTGTCTGGGGGGACCCTTACCCTGAGTTTGGGATCCTCAGTGGCTCGAGGTGGCCATTCCTGGTCTCCCTCTTGCTGGACACCCGAGCAGGTTCCTGCGGGCGGATCTGGGCCCTCTGCAGCTCCTGCCGGTGCACCGGAGCTCTGGAGCGGATGTGCGGTGGGCTGTCTCTGCTGGGATCTCTGGAGCGACTCTTGCCCTGAATTTGGGCTCCCCAGTGGCTAGCGGCTGAGGCTGTGTGTCCATGGGAGCAGCTACTAGGGACCCTGCGTGGTTGGGTGGGCGCTGGAGCCAGGAACCCCGTATAGAAGCAGGCCCCGCCCGGGGCGAGCCCTGGGTTGGGGCTCTGAGCCGCCGCGGCTGAGCTCCGCCGCCGCTTGCTGCCGAAGACGCTCTGCTTGTGGCAATGGCTGCTGCCTGGTGGCCCTGCTTACACGCGCAAGTGAAATTCCTGCCAGGGCAGTTGCAGGATGATGTCCAGAAGCTGGCTGGGAGATGGTATTTCCACTACTTCAATCTCTGGCTCTGGAGAGACTGACCACAGCGTCTGTCTAGTCCCCCATCTTGGAACCGCCCTCTGAGCTCCTTTCTTCATATATTCCTGCTCTCCTGATTGGCATCTTATAGTTAGTAGCTCCCTCAGCCTCTCTGAATTTAGGTCTTCTACTCCTTAAGTCAGTTCTCGTGTAGGATGCTCTTCCTGCTCTTCAGGCTGTGATGTACCACCAGACAGAAAGGCATTTGTTGTCTTCTTTCAGAAATCACAGTGCGGCATGGCCTATATTATCCAGTGCCTGGAAGCAATATAGATCCTGCTCAGTTCTCTAGTTTATGGTGTTGAGGGTAAATCTGACCTCTGCAACTCAGTTATGGCTAGATGTGAAAATCTTATTTTGATTACATTTTTATATTTGCAATTTTCTTTCTGAAAGAAGTACTTGAAATATGTATTATCAATTATATTTCTTCTAAAATGTGAGTTTTGTTCAGAAAAGTTCTAAGTAATAGAGAGTTGTAACATTTTATATTTAAAATGTTAACTTATTTACATTAAATAACCTAACATGAAGGACATATTAGGAGATGGCTCAGTATGCATGACAATTCTTTACCAAATACGTGAGTTCAATGTCATTTTTATATAATTTTATGACCATACATTAATATAAATAGTTATTTACTCTTTATAATGCCTTGGCTCAGAAAGTGTTTTGATGTCCAATGTTTCTTTCACCAGAAACAGTCAGCTGTGATACCTGGAATTTGGGCCAGATTTTCACTTTCTTTGTCTACTTGATGGTAGTAGTTTGCCTTACTTAACTAAAAATGATATCCTATATCTTGGCAATAGATCAGACTTATTTCTTGAATAATGTGAAAACATGACAACTCATAATAGAAATGTTCTGAGGTTACATTTAGTATATGTATACATATACACATACAAATATACATATTATATTAATGATATAGCTTTACATAGATTACACAAAATTGCCCTCATCTTTATATTTTAAATATATTTAATTATAGAATAGTGAATAATTAAGTAAACTTGTGCTTTTCAGTATATTGATACAGAATCTATATGCAAAACATCAGTGGATTTCATTAAAAAAATTTAATCTTTTTATCTTACAATATGTATTTCCAAATTCTAGTATTAATTTCTAAAGACTGACTATATAACATGGTTTTTGCAAAAAGAAATTTGAATGTCATGATGTTTACACCATTAGAAAGAGAGTTGCATATATAATGAACAAAAAAGATAGGGAGAGATAAAAAGAAAGAAGAAAATTAAGGATATTTTTATCTGAGTTTATCATATCCATCTGTTTTAGAAGTCCGAACTTCATTACCTGACATTGACTGTTCTGCAATAGCTTGAAATGTATTAGGGATGATTTGTCATTTTCCAAATGTGCAATGTTGTGTTTTTCATAAATATTTTTCACATAGACCCTTATTGAAAGGCAAAAGTTCAGATAGCAGTTATACAGATTAGACTTTGCATATTTGACTCTTAGGAATGTATATTTTCAGCATGGTACTCATAGAATAAAATGTGCAGCTGCCACCAAAATATTAATGGGAGCTACATGCTTAATTTATTGCTACACAGAATATATCTCCGTTCCTGCTCAATATATTCAATCAAAAGTATTTGTTAAAAAGTATTCCTATCTGTTTTTCATTTTCAGGATACAATAATAGAATGATATATTCTATTAAGAGTGAATGTTTAAGTAACAAATTTTAGAAATAACATTGTTTTGGAATTGCCTTTTGGGAAAACTTAGTTTATCAAAATGAAAACTCTTGGAATACTATTATAACACTTCAAGCTTTTTTTCTGTGCTTGTAATTATTATGCAAATATTATTGCTACTTGCAAAAGACCTTTGTCATAAATTGCTTGGTAATGGAGCAAGGTTATTGAATACTATTTTTTAAATAGATGTTTCTGTGATAGTATTATACATAAGACCAAAAGATAAACTTCTGGTGGTTAAAGACTAAAAATTACATCTACCATCTTTGTTCCCTCAGTGCCAGAATTAAAGATGTTTATTTGAATGCTTTCAATCAATTTATTTTTGTATTTTCTAGCCCTTCCTTCCTATTCAGTAAATATGAAACAATGATTGTTCTCAGTTTTCTTCTTCAGCTGTCACTGAGATGGTGTCATAATGTTTAGAGGTATGCTCTTTAACTGTCAGCATTGTTACAGTTCAGTGATGCATGATAAAATGTGAGGGACATTGTCTTCCTGTGCTGCTAAATGTATTAATGCAGTGATAATATTTCCCAATGACTTCTTACTCAAGGTCAGCATAATGAGATTCATCTGTATTTTTCAACCATTTGTTTGTTAATCAATATATTTCCACCTTATCCTGTTTCTTCAGGTTTATTTGGTACTCTCTAAATTTTGAGGCAAATGTATAATGAAATCTAAAGATGACCCCATCATCATTTATAATTTAATTATATTTTTAAAAACGGATTTTTCAATTCATCTTTTAAAATAAATGTAACATTGTTTAGTTATGAGTTTTTATTGCTACCTATGAAAATGTCACTTAAGGTAGAACTCTATTTCTCTGATCTATTTGAAATTTTTGTTTATGAGCTTATGAATATGAAAATACTTTAAAAATATTAATTATATTGTAAATAAGCATTCATGCTCTTTATATGGCAGTTGTCTCTTATTTATATAATGCTTTAAAGTTTTCAATTTGCTTTCACAGCAGTTTTTATTTTCATCCTGATCAGAATTCTATGGGGGCAGAGACTTTAGTGTGTATAAACCCCACTTGGCTGATGAGAAAATTGAGCTCAGTGATATTAGTACCTGAAATTCACACAGCGTAAGCTTAAATGTAAGCTTTTTTTTACTCCAATTCCAGTATATTTCCTGCTGTTCCACTCTTATTTGACTCTTTGAGACTGTATATCACTGTTATATATATTATGATGTGTTGTTGCAGAATAACAAAGTTACTGTTAGTGCAATTAAATATTGAGGTAACATTGGCTGTAATTATAAAGCAAGAGTATTCAGTGTTTTAAACAAATTGAATAATTATATCTTTGTTTTATGAATTGTTGTTTTACAATAATCATCAATTGTGTCAGAACTCATATTTTTAAAGAGAAAAAAATTAATTTTCTATCTTCAGAAATATATACAAATGTATTTTCACTACACCTACACAGCACAGGAGCCTTTTTCTTGCCTTCTTTCTTTTGTTCATTGTGTTGCACAGTGCCCAAAAAGAGGGGTGAGCAGGTTTGAGTGGGAAAAAAAACAGAGTATCAAGAGATTTACTCTGAGAAACCTCCAAAATTATATTTGTAGCTATTTGTGTTTTTGTTTTTATACATAAAGTAATTTTGGTTCTGATTAACCTTTAATAGCATAGCAGCACGTTGGCCGAGAGCCATTTTGTCTAAGTTCATATCTCAGTCATAATATTAAACTTCTTTGTGCCCAGTTTTCTCCTCTGTAAATTAGGGAACATAACAATATCTAAATCATACTGTTTTGTGAATAGTAAAAAAAATTGCTACAAGTAAAGGACTTAGTTCTTACCAAAAGATGTGATCTAATTAGGCATCATTAGAGCATTACATGTTGGAGTTATAGAAACCAAGGCCAATTGTATTTTTAACAAAGTTCAGCTAAACATTGTGTATTTAAATTAAATAATTAAGGAGCCTTCAAAATAACAGAAAAAAGACTACTTTTATTGTAACGTTTGAATTAGTGAAAATTACTATGAAAAAGAAATGACAACTATAAACATTAACCTTTATCATTTCAGATGTGTAGATAATAGTCAGTGCTAGTTTAGAGTTTTGAAATATAAATTCTCTACAACCAACAGTTATTTTCACAAGATTTTCTTTTTATACAGTGTGCCTCTTGATACAGTGAAATAGTGAAAGAAGAGCTTAATAAAGTGGAACTGATTGGATTGGACATTTGTATACCTCTGTGGGTGTTAGTTTAATTGTCCATGAGATTGAGTTGTTAAATAAGTAAATTAATATAAGTAATGTAAAGAAGAGAAATAATAAGACTGGAAAATTAATTTTAGTTATAGGTAGTATTTTGTGGCTTATAAAATACATACATTTCATGAGATGAGTAAAATAAACATTTTTACCATATCAGGTAGTTTAGTTTCTATTTCATGTATCATTTATTAGACATTGTCAAAATATAACATTTAAAGTTAAACAGAGGTAGGCATTAGCAAGTATAAATTAATAGATTGGCTATTGTATATCCTTTTAGGATTACGTAATACAATAGGTTTAGCATATATCTTAATTAAGTTCAGTGCACTCATGAAGTATTTCTTAACTATTGTCTTTCAAGTGTTTATCTTCTATCATAAATATTTATGCAGCGAGGGGAAAGGTGTCATGTTCAATATACCTCTTTTTATTGATTTCAGGAAGCCAATTTTAATAGTTAAGTCATATCGAGATACATCTCATTAAATACAATCAGTTGTCATCTAATGCATATAGACATAAAAAAGTTTGTTAATTTTTTAAATATTCTTTGAAGCATCATTTGTCATTTAGAATTCTATTTTATTAAAAAGAAATCAAGGCCAATATTGTAAGGACTTTGTTGCTGGGAGAGATTGATTAGAACTTTTCCACAAAATTTTAAAATCAGATAAATTTTCTTATTTTTATTAGTGCATTATAATTATACAAAATAGTAGAGTTCATTTTGACATCATACATGCATGGAATATAATTGGCTGCATTTCATTTTCTAGTACTTTCTTTACTTTTTTAGTGATTGAACCCCAGGGCTTCTTCACCATTGAACTACATCTCCAGCTCTTTTTGTTTTATTTTGAGATGGGATCTCACTTGCTGAGGATGGCCTGGAACTTGCCATCCTCCTGCCTCAGCTTTCTTTGGAGTCACTGATATTACAGGATGCCTAGCCCTCAATACTTCCTTTTTCTATCCCCTCCTCCCTCTTCCTGTTCACCTTCTCTATTCCTCTGTTCTTCCTTCTGTTTGCTTATTGGTTTTTAAATTGGTGCTTTATAGATACACATAAAGGTGAAATTCACTGTGATATATTCATACATGTACATTGCATAATTTAGTAAGTTTCATTCTTCATTTTCTTCCCTCTGCCTTCTCTCTCCCTTTCTATTCTCTTTCTCTATTCCACTGATCTACCTTTTATTTTCATCATATCTCCCCACTTTTTAAAAAGGCTATACATGTGTTATATACATGGGCTAGGATTCATAGAACTTGTAGATATGTTAAAATTCATGGAACTGTAAAATGAAAAATTAAGTCAATATATGCAAATTTTAAAATAAGTATTTGAATACATAGAATTCTAAAATATTTTAAATTTATAGGACTGGGGATATGGCTCAGTGGTAGAGCATTTGCCTAGCATGTTTGAGGTCCTCGGTGTGATCCCCAACACCTCAAAAGAAAAAAGTTATAACTAAATATTGAGCAATAATAATATAAAGTCAGGAGGGAGAGAGGTTGATCTGAATTAAAAATTTTTCTGTCCTGACAACGTTCATAAAGTAGATAAATAAATCCAGTTTTATACTAGATATTTTAAGTATATATGAAAAAAGTTAACTTCTAAAATAATCAGTTATTGTCTTTCAAACTAGGAGAGAAAAACAAACAGAATGGTAGAGGGCAAGAGGGAGAAAGGAATTTATCAATTCAAATGAAACTAGATAAGGAGAAAGAAATAGAAAATAAAAAAGTAAACCCGGGTTAACAGAAGCAGCACACATGTGCGTGGTCAGATTTATTAGGTAACACAGGGATTATCAGGTTGGATTACAAGAGGGAATTTGCCTCTTTTTCCTTCAAAAAATATCCTAAAACAAAGTGATAGTGCTGGTAAAAATAAAATGACATACAAATTTGGAACCATTTGTGCAGGACCAGATTGGCTTTCCAAAACATTTTAAACCTTTCTCCCTCCTCCCACTACACGTCTTCTCAGCTCTGTGCCCTAGAGGGAGACAAATCCACTCTATGGATCTGTCTATGGACATCTACCCGACTCTTGCCTCTGGCTTCTGCTGTTCCCACCCAATGTGAGACACCATCAGGAGTTAAGATGGTTGGAAGAGAGAAAGTTCAGAGTATTCTGCCAATACCCTTCCTGGGGGATCCTGGTATCTGTGTTCCTCCACCAAAAGCCACAACTTTTGTTAAGAGGACTGACTACATCTCTGGGTTCAGCTAACTTCTCCTCTCTCTCTCCTTGGGTGTCAAGTTGCTAGCTCTTAGATTCCTCACCTAAGGCTAAGGTTGTCTTCATCCTGCCTACTCTTTGTTAAACAGTTGTTTGAATAAATTCACCCTGAATTACATGTTTGAATGTACAACTGGTTTCTTGCTGCAATGTTTCCTAATACACCAGGCAAAATTTAAGCTAAATGATGTAGTTGTATTAATATGACACCAAAGAGTTTATAATAGAAAGTATTTCAATTGATAAAGATAGAAAACCTTCACTGATAATGCTTTATCTTTATCAGAGGTAGAATGTCTCTGAATTTATAATCACCTAATAGGATAGCCTCATTCTATAAAAAATGCAAAATTAGAAATACTACCTGTGGAGGATATCAACAACTCTCTCAGTAACTGATAGGTCATGCTGATAAGAATCATTAAGGAAAGAAAAGATCTGATAATAAATACAGTTAATAACCTTGACTTATGAAGTGATGAAACCCTGATCCAAAGAAGGGAACATAAATTTGTAAGTCCATTTACAGTGTATATAAGAATGAACCAAACAGGAAGTCTCAGGATGTTTTACATAATTGATTTCACACAGAACATAAATTGATAGTCTAATGAAAAATAGAAATCTAACTGGAAAATGCCAAGAATTAGGAAAAAAATTAACTATAAACACTACCAGATATGACAAGGAAGAGATTGAGGTAGAAATTTTAAAGTACTTTGTGCTGAATGACTTATCAAAACTTTTGAGATGTAGCTAAAAGAGTATTAGGTAGAGCAGCAACATCTACAGGCTTAAATATTCATGTTATACACATATACATACAAGCTGAAAATTAATGAGCTGTATACCTAATGCAAGGAACTTAAGAACAACAGAATGAACCCAAATAAATGAGAGTAAAAGATAATGAAGTTGGTAACAAAAAAATTAATAGAAAGTAAACAAATCCCATGATCAGATTCTTTTTTGGGGGGGGGTGCAGTTCAAAGATAAGAGAGATTAGCTAGATTATTTAAAGAGAAAAAAGAGAAGATACATATAATAATTGGTTGGTTTGAAAAGGAAAATATGAAAGAATACTATGTATTTTCTTGATTTTCTAGTGAGGAAAAATAATAGATATTTAGTAGAATAATATGTTTACAAATTTACTGCTTTTTAATAGGACCATTCTGTTCATTAGATACCATAGGTACAGTGCCCAGAGCTCACAATATTTGTAAAAGCTCATAAAAGTGTTTTAATTTATTTTAAAATCAGAAGAAAATGAATATAATCAAAATAAATATGTAATAATGAATCTAGGAAGGATTATTTTTATTTCTAAAATAATAAAGTACAACCTTTTTCATGTCCCTCACTAAATTTCTTATTTCTTCTTTTATTTAAATTTTTTTTTTTTTTAGGAAGGAAGAAGCCAAGAATGGCAAATCTGCTTAGGGTCTATTAAGGTCAAAATATAGCCCTGGATTCAATAATTTTCAACAGTAAAACTTTTAAGATACTTAAAGTCATGATAAAAGGTTATATATTATATAACTTTTTAAGAATATGATTATACCTCAATATGCTTTGCAACTTCATATCAAAATTATATTTTACAAAAGTAGATAGCAAAATATTAGATGATATTTTATTGATGTCCTCTTCAGAATCATTTTTTAAATATTATGAAATGAATTGTCAGCAATACATATATTTCATATAATTTAAAATTATATGACTTGAATATTAACATGATTTGAAAGACATTGATTCTGGAAATGTTACTAAGTAATACTGTATTCCATAGAATTTAGTGTAAGGTATGAAAACAATGTGACCATGGTATTTGGGAGCTGGAGTGGTATGCTGGAGCAGATTTCTAGGAGTCTGTTCTATGCATCTCTTCCCGTTCTGCTTTCAGTGGCATCAGCTTGAAATGGGTTATGGTAGGAATATTTGTGCCACAGAAATAGGCAACCCCTACAAATCAGAACCCCCCCCCCCATCTGTTGGGACAGTTGTTAAACATTTACTTCCACACTATTGAGTGGGATATATGATACATAAAAGTAGTTTCTATAATGCTGGCATATAAAATAGAGGTAAAGAGATTATCTTTGTATAAAATCATCTTTTTCCAAAATATATTTCCTTTTCAGTAAGGCCATCAGTTTTTAAATTGGATATGCTGTGTCTTTAGACTTTATACCAGAACTGCTTCTTAACTCTCTTCAGATGATTACAATGTTTTCAGGCAATACATTTTGCTATTGTAATACTAAGTGAAAACCAAAGCAGGATGGCTTTTGACATTCAAAATGGTCCTTTGTGGAGAGGGAGACTGGGAAACTGTGTCAGCTGTCAGAAGTAAACATCATATCCCCTCCCTACTGGCTGGGCAGAAATGCAGTAATGTGGGATTCATAATGCTGTCCTCTCTGATGGTTCACAGTTTAAGTGGATGCTGTGTTTGTTTTTGTTTGGTAACCCCATGTGAACTGAAAAGAATATAGCATGATCTTATTTTGAAATTGGTATCTACTTTGAGCAATCAGATGAAAAATTCAATCTTTCTATAACAAATATTACTATATATACATTTGGTGTTGGTGAAAGTTTTGTGAATTATATTGATATTCTAACAATACAATACTATGCTGTTTACACAATTTGCTTTATGTATACCATTTACTCATGGTATTTTCCTATTTATAGTACCAAAATTTAGTGTGTGAAAGTAATCATAATGTCCTTGTGGACTCCATTCCTGCTCCAGAGCAATCTAATCAAGGAGAATTTAAGACCAGAAGGTGGAGGTGCATAGAAATGTCCCTGTATGCTTATGTCATATGTGAGTGAACAACCTTTTCTCTCTCCAGAGGGAACTTTAAAACCCCAAGCCAAAGTCCCTCAAGCAGCAGTATCCTGCTCCTCTGTTACCATGGATTGGTCTTAATTGTGTGCCCGACTTTACCAATCATCAGTGTTCTCTCACCTCTTCAATTTGCTCCAGCCTGCTTTGCAGAGCAAATATCATCATCATAATTCCTATCCATTTTTATCTCCATAAAACTGGAGACCAGCACCAACTTGAAACAGGATACCCAACAGCAGTAAGCCCTTCTCAAGCAGGTTTAGGTACATATAGGTCATCATTTTTGTGACACAACCACTATGCACATACACACACATAATTTTGGAGAACCTAAGTGATGACAAATATAGCCTATAAGTTTTGAGATGAATGGTTTATTTTGTATTCCTATGTCAATGGTTGTTTCTGTGGGGAGAAGGGGGATTAGGAATAATTATTGGTTTAGCAGCCAAAGCCACGTAGGTTCATTTCAAACATCAGCTGTCCTGGTAATTATCATACTTAGAGTTAACAGTAATTTGGCTCAAATAATTTATTTTTGGTCTCTATATTGCTTAAGCATCTGTCCATGAATTAGCTTTTGCAATGTTTCAATATGTTCTGCTTCGTGTTTGGCATATTTGGTTCTGTTACAATAATGAGATTAAATCATAGAATTTTCTAAGTAGTCCTTGGATATTATTTAATATGTTCCCTTAAACAGTCAGCAAATTAAATTATTTTAAGTCATTCTTAGTAATTCTGATTTATCTTATTCAGATTTGATACTAATAGTGAACTTGCAAATTAGTTTCTCAGAGTACACAAACTAAATTAAGTCCAGTTTGAAACAAAAATAGATGAATTGTCAGGAAAATATTTTATTATTTATATAGATCATTATGGTATAAAAACATATTTCTCTAAGACATTACTTTGGGCTTCCATATGAATATATGGAATCTATCAGCTAACACCTGCATGAGAGTCAGTTCCTCATACAAAAATCTTGAATAAATATGGTACTCTTTTTTTGGTACTGGGAATATAACCCAGGGGTACTTTACCACTGAGATATATTCCTCAGCCCTTTTTTAAAATTTTATTTTCTTCTTTTGAGACATGTCTACGTAAGTTGTTTAGGGGCTCACGTAGTTGCTGAGGCTGGACTTGAATTTCCAATCCTTCTGTCTCAGCCTCCCAAATCGCTAAGATTATAGGTGTATGCCACTGCACCCAGTTTATGGTACATTCTTAATGATCCTCAGCATGTATATCTTTCCATCTCCTGATATTTAATGTTCCTTATCACCATATTACCTCCATATTTCATGCTTCAATGATGGGAGGTATATAATTAGGCAAGCAAACGTGGGGGTAATTTTTACATAATAATTTTAATGCGGTAAAATTCACAAATTTAAAATTAACTATTATAAAGTAACAATTTAGTGTTGTTTAGTATGTTCCCAATCATGGGCAGCCACTACTTCTGTGTAGTACAAAATGTTTTTATCACCATAAAATAGAACTCTATACCCTGTAAGCAGCTATTCCCCATTCTCCTCTCCTCTACCAGCTACCTAAAACTACCACTCAGAGTTCTTTGCATAGATTTGCTTATATAAAAGTAGAATCATGTAATATATGATCTTTGGTGTGTTTGGCTTCTTTCACTTAATGTTTGCAAGGTTCACTCATATTGACATTTGTATCCGTAACACATTGCGTGTGTGAACCACAGTTTGTCTATTAATCCATCTATCAGTGGACATCTCTGCTGTTTTCCCCTTTGGCTATTGTGAATGCTGCTGCAGTGAGTATCGGTGTGTTTATCTGAGTGCGATTTTTGAATTCTTTTGGATAAATTCTAGGGGTGGAACTGCTGGTTAATATGATTATTCTATGTTTAACTTTTTGAGGAACCACCAAAATGTTTTTTTATATACTCTGAAATGAGCTGTTTTTAAATTTCTACCAGCAATGCCTGAAAGTTTTGGTGTTTTCTTATATTTTTTTCTAGCTCTTATTTTCCCATTCTTTAAATTATAACCATCATAATGAGTTTGAATGGTATCTCATTGTGGTTATACCTAGTGACTAATAGTAAGCATCTTTTTATGTGTTTGACAGTTGTTTATATTCTTTGGAGAAATGTCTATTCAAATCCTTTGCCTATTTCTTAGTAGGATTGTTTTTTTCTTGCCGTATTTTTAGTTCCCTTTATAAATTTCAGATGCAAGACACTTATAAGATAATGTGATTTGTAAATATTTTCTCCCATTCTGTAGGTTATCTTTTAGCTTTCTTGAATATGTTTTTATTATTGTTTTTTATTTTTATACTAAAGATTAAACCCAGGTGCTTTCTACATCCTCTACCCTTTGTATTTTTATTTTGAGACTGGGTCTGACTAAGTTGCCCAGACTGACCTCAGACTTGCAATTCTCCTGCTTTAGCCTCCGTACAGGCCTGTATCATCAATGTTGGCTTTGAATGTTTTAAAAGCACAACATTTGTAATTTTTATGTAATTCCATTTATATGATTCTTCTTTTATTGCTTGTATTTTTGGTATCATCTCCAACAATTAGTTGCTAGATTCAGGGTTGTGAATATTTAGTCCTGTTTTCTTCTAATAATTTTTTCTTAGCTATTGTATTTTTCATTTAATTATTTTTATTTAATTTTTTAAACAAATGGAGCAGAACTTTTCATTTCTGTCATTGTACATGATGTAGAGTCACACTATTCAGGAAATAATACATAGGGGTAATAATGTACACTTCATTCTACCATCTCCTCCCCACACCCTTCTCTCCTCTCCCTTCCCTCTGCTCAATCCAAAGTTCCTCCATTCTTCCCTTGCCCACTTCCACCAATTATGGATCAGCATCCACTTATCAGATAAATCACTTGGCCTTTGGTTTTCTAGGATTTGCTCACTTGGCTCAACATGATATTCTCCAACTCTATCCATTTATCCATAAATACCATATTTTTCGTTCTTCTTTAGGCCAAATAATATTCCATTGTATAGATATATACCACAGTTTCTTTATCCATTTTTCTACTAATGGGCATCTAGGCTGTTTCCACAGTTTACCTATTGTGAATTGAGCTGCTGTAAACATTGAGGTGGCTACATCACCGTAGCATGCTTATTTTAAGTCCTTTGGGTGTAGACCAAGGAGTGGGTCAAATGGTTTTCTAAGGAATCTCTATATTGCTTTCAAAGTGGTTGCACTATTTTGCAATCCCACCAGCAGTGAATTCAGTGTACCTTTTCCCCTACATCCTTGCCAGCACTTATTGTTGCTTAAGTTGTTCATATTACCATTCTGACTAGAGTGAGATGAAATCTTAGAGTAGTTTTGATTTGCATTTCTCTAATTGCTAGAGATGTTGGACAGTTTTTCATAAACTTGTTGATTGACTATATATCTTCTTTGAAGTGTCTGCTCATTTCCTTAGCCCATTTATTGATTATTTGGTTTTTTTGTGGGCTAAGTTTTTTTCCCCATATTTAATTTAATTATTTGTTCTGTTTAGGTTTACATGATATCATAGTGCAATTTGATTCATTGTACACAGATGGAAGATAACATTTCATTGCCCTGGTTGTAAGTGATGTAGAATCACAACATACATGCAGTCATACATAAAGCTAGGGCTGTGATGGCCATCATATGCCACCACCTTTACTGTCCCCATGCTCCCTCCCCCCTTACACCCCTGTGAACAGAGCTCCTCAATTGTTCCCATATCCTTCCCCACATTATGGATCAGCATCCACTTGTCAACGAGTACATTCAACATTTGGTTTTCTGGGATTGGCTTACTTCACTTAGCATGATATTCTCCAACTCCATCCATTTACCTGCAAATGCCATAATTTTATTCTCTTTTATTGCTGAGTAATATTCCATTGTGTATATATACCACAGTTTCTTTATCCAGTCATCTATCGAAGGGCATCTAGGTTGGTTCCACAGTTTAGCTATTGAGAATTGAGCTGCTACAAACATTGAAGTGGCTGCGTGACTGTAGTATGCTGTTTTTAAGTCTTCTGGGTATAGCCCCAGGAGTGGGATAGCTGGGTCAAATGGTGGTACCATTGCAAGCTTTCTAAGGAATCTCCATACTGCTTTCCAGATTGGTTGTACCAATTTGCAGTTCCACCAGCAATATATGAGTGTGCCTTTTCCCCCACAACCTTGCCAACACTTATTGTTGCTTGTATTCTTGATAATTGCCATTCTGACTGGCGTGAGATGAAATCTTAGGGTAGTTTTGATTTGCATTTCTCTGATTGCAAGAGATGTTGAACATTTTTTTTCATATGTTTGTTGATTGATTGTATACCTTCTTCTGTGAAGTTTGTGTTCAGCTCTTTGGCCCATTTATTGATTAGGTTGTTTGTTTTTTTGGTGTTAAGTTTTTTGAGTTCTTTATATATCCTGGATATTTGTGCTCTATCAGATGTGTGTGTGGCAAAGATTTGTTCCCAGAATATCAGCTCTTTCTTTACCTCATTGATTGTTTCTTTTGCTGAGAAAAAGCTTTTTAGTTTGAATCCATCCCATTTATTGATTCTTCATTTTACTTCTTGTGCTATAGGAGTCTTGTTAAGGAAGTATGGTCCTAATCCGACATGATGAAGATTTGGGCCTATTTTTCCTTCTGTTAGGCGTTGTTGGGTCTCTGGTCTGATTCCCAGGTCCTTGATCCACTTTGTGTTGAATTTTGTGCATGGTGAGAGAGAGGGGTTTAGTTTCATTTTGCTGCATATGGATTTCCAATTTCCTCAGCACCATTTGTTGAAGAGGCTGTCTTTTCTCCAGTGTACGTGTTTGGATCCTTTGTCTAGTATAAGGTAACTGTATGTAAGTGGGTTCATCTCTGTGTCTTCTATTCTATACCATTGG
This sequence comes from Geosciurus inauris, assembly GCA_004024805.1. Lineage (NCBI taxonomy): Eukaryota > Metazoa > Chordata > Mammalia > Rodentia > Sciuridae > Geosciurus > Geosciurus inauris. Next base: position 33,490 of record PVHX01014991.1, on the reverse strand, counting down.
TCTACATGTCTATTTCGGTGCCAGTATCATGCCATTTTTGTTACTGTTGCTTTGTGGTATAATCTGAGGTCTGGTATCATGATGCCTCCTGCTTCACTCTTCTTGCTACGGATTGCTTTGACTATTCTGGGTCTCCTATTCTTCCAAATGAATTTCATGATTGCCTTTCTATTTCTGTAAGGAATGACATTGGGATTTTAATTGGAATTGCATTGAATCTATGTAGTGCTTTGGGAAGTATGGCCATTTTGACAATATTGGTTCTGCCTATCCAGGAGCATGGGAGATTATTCCATCTTCTAAGGTCTTCTTCAATTTCTTTCTTCAGTGTCTTGTAGTTTGCATTGTAGAGGCCTTTCACCTCTTTTGTTAAATTGATTTCCAGGTATTTTATTTTTCTTGAGGCTATTGTGAATGGGATAGTTTTCCTAATTTCTCTTTCAGAGGGTTTATCACTGATGTATAGAAATCCAATTGATTTATGGATGTTGGTTTTATATCCTGCTAGTTTGCTGAAATCATTTATTAATTCTAGAGGTTTTCTCATAGAATTTTTTGGATCCTCTAATCATAGAATCATGTCATCTGCAAATAATGATAGTTTGAGTTCTTCTTTTCCTATTTGTATCCCTTTAATTTCTTTCGTCTGTCTAATTGTTCTGGCTAGTGTTTCAAGGACTATGTTGAATAGCAGCAGTGAAAGAGGGCATCCCTGTCTTGTTCCCGTTTTTAGAGGGGATGCTTCCAATTTTTCTTCATTTAGGATGATGTTGGCCTTGGGTTTAGCATAGCTAAACAAAGCTTTTACAAAGTTGAGGAATGTTCCTACTATCCCAAGTTTTTCTTGTGTTTTGGACATAAAAGGGTGCTGTATTTTGTCAAATGATTTCTCTGCATCGATTGATAAAATCAAATGACTCTTATCATTAAGTCTACTGATGTGATGTATTATGTTTATTGATTTCTGTATGTTGAACCAACTTGCATCCCTGGAATGAACCCCACTTGATCATGGTGCACTACTTTTTTGATATGTTTTTGTATGCAATTTGCCAGAATTTTATTGAGAATTTTGGCATCTATGTTCATTAGGGATATTGGTCTGAAATTTTCTTTCTTTGTTGTGTCTCTGTCTGGTTTTGGAATCAGGGTGATACTTGCCTCATAGAATGAGTTTGGAAGGGTTCCCTCCTTTTCTATTTCATGAAATAGTTTGAGAAGTATTGGTATTAATTCTTTTTTGAAGGTCTTGTAGAACTCAGCTGAGAATCTGTCTGGACCTGGGCTTTTCTTGGTTGGAAGGCTCTTGATGGCATCTTCTATTTCCTTGCTTGAAATTGATCTGTTTAAGTTGTGTATGTACTCTTGGTTCAGTCAGGGTAGTTCATATGCTTCTAGAAATTTGTCAGTGTCTTCTGGGTTTTCTCTTTCAATGGAATATAAATTTTCAAAATGGATTCTAATTATCCACTGCATTTCAGTAGTGTTTGTCATGATATTTCCTTTTTCATCACGAATTTTAGTAATTCGGGTTTTCTCCCTCCTTTTCGTTAGGGTGGCTAAGAGTTTGTCAATTTTCTTTATTTTTCAGGTTTTTGTTTTGTCAATGTTTTGAATTGTTTCTTTTGTTTCAATTTCATTGATTTCAGCCCTAATTTTGATTATTTCCTGTCTTCTGCTTCTTTCGGTGTTAATTTGTTCTTCCTTTTCTAAGGCTTTGAGATGAAGAGTGAATTCATTTATTTGTTGACTTTTACTTCTTCTGATGAATGAGTTTCGTGCAATGAACTTTCCTCTTAGCACTGCCTTCATGACATCCCAGAGATTTTGATATGTTGTATCAGAGTTTTCATTTGCCTGTAAGAATTTTTTTATCTCTTCCCTGATGTCTTCTGTTATCCATGCATCATTCAATAGCATATTATTTAGTTTCCAGGTTTTGGAGTAGTTTCTACTTTTTAATCTGTCATTGATTTGTAATTTTATTCCATTGTGGTCAGATAGGATGCAGGGTAGTATCTTTATTTGTTTGTATTTGCTAAGACTGGCTTTGTGACATAACATATGACCTATTTCAGAAAAGGATACATGTGCTGCTGAGAAAAAAGTGTATTCGCTCATTGATGTATGGTACACTCTATATATGTCTGTTAAACTATTATTGATAGATTCATTGAGATCTAAGGTTTCTTTATTAAGTTTTTGTTTGGGAGATCTATCCAATGGTGAGAAAGCTGTGTTAATGTCTCCAAGTATTATTGTGTTATGGTTTACTTGATTCTGGTAGTTGAGAAGGATTTGTTTGATATACGTAGAAGGCCAATATTTTGGGGCATAGATATTTATGATTGTTATGTCTTGTTGATGTACGATCCCCTTAAGAAGGATGAAATGTCCTTCTTTATCTCTTTTCACCATCTTTTGTTTGAAGTCCACTTTATTTGAAATGAGGATGGAAACTCCTGCTTGTTTGCGGGGTCCATGTGAGTGATATGTTTTTTCCCACCCTTTCACTTTCAGTCTGTGGATGTCTCTTCCTGTGAGATGAGTCTCTTGAAGACAGCATATTGTTGGGTCTTGTTTTTTAATCCAGTCTGTCAATCTATATCTTTTAACTGATGCATTTAGACCATTTACATTCAGGGTTATTATTGAAGTATGATTTGTAATTCCAGTCATTTTGGGTTTTTTTTTTGGTTTTTACCTTGACTTGCTTTCTCTTTTGAATGATCTTTCCTTTAGTGTAGTTCTTCTGTTTGTATATTTTCATTTTTGGTTATCATTTTCTCCTCATGGAATATTTTGCCAAGAATGCTGTTTCTTGCTGTAAATTCTTTTAACTTTTGTTTATCATGGAAGGTTTTTATTTCATCATTAAATCTGAAGCTCAGTTTTGCTGGATATAGGATTCTTGGTTGGCATCCATTTTCTTTCAGAGCTTGGAATATGTTGTTCCATAATCTCCTGGCTTTTAGGGTCTGGGTTGAAAAATCTGCTGAGATCTGAATTGGTCTCCTCTTAAATGTAATGTTCTTCCTCTCTCTTGAGGCCTTTAAAATTCTATCCTTATTCTGTATGTTGGACATTTTCATTATAATGTTCCTTGGTGTAGATCTGTTGAAATTTTGTATGTTTGGCATCCGGTAAGCCTCTTGTATTTGATTTTCCAATTCATTTTTTATATTTGGGAAATTTTCTGATATTATTTCATTGAACAGATTGTGCATTCCTTTGGTTTGAAACTCTGCACCTTCTTCTATCCCAGTAAATCTTAGATGTGGTCTTTTGATGCTGTCCCATATTTCTTGTATGTTCTGTTTGTGATTTTTTTACCATCTTCACTGTATGGTCAAGTTTATTTTCAAGATTGTATATCTTGTATTCATTATCCGAGGTTCTGTCTTCCAGGTGATCTAGTCTGTTGGTGATTCTCTCTATTGAGTTTTTTATTTGGTTTATTGTTTCCTTCATTTCCAGAATTTCTGATTGGTTTTTTTCATGATCTCTAGGTCTTTCTTAAAGTAATTTTTTGCTACTTGTAATTGCTCTCTTATCTCTTTGTTAGAATGATCGATGGTTGCCTTTATTTGCTTTCCTATTTCTTTGTTGTTGTGATCAATTTTTGCCTGTAACTGCTTACTTATGTCATTCTTTAATTCATTGATAATTTTAATCATGTGCATTCTGAATTCTTTCTCTGACATTTCAACAACTGTGTTGTCAATGGATTTTGTTACAGTGGTATCGACGTTTATTTGGGGCACTTTTTCCCCTTTTTTTCTCATGTTGATTTTCTAACTTCCTTTCTTGCAATACCCATCTTAGGTATTGTGACTTTTATCCTATAATCTTGTTTGACAGTTTAGATTACCTGTGTCTCACCTTTGAGCTACTTCTGTTCCCCCAATGTCCCCAGATGGTGGCGGAAGTAGTGGATGTACCTCTAGAGGACAGTGGGAGTGTCCTTGGCTGGGCTTCTGTGGCGGTCCCTGAGGGCTGTTTTGCCCCTTTCTTATGCTCCTGCTGGTGAGCAGGTACTCTGGAGCAGAACTGGGGGTGGGTCCAGGTCTCACGTAGGCAGAGTTACAAGCAGTAGAATCTGTATGCGACCCTTTCCGTGGGTGTGAGCTTCCCTGGGGCTGGAAGCTAGCAGGCCCTGGTCTGCCTACAGCTGGGCACCCCTGGCATTCCTGGGAGTGGTTTTGGGCCTTCTGTCTTGCATGTCCCCAGGAACTCTGGAGCGGAACTTGGCCTGGGCCAGGCCCCACTTGGGTGGGACTGTCTCGCACTGGGATCTCTGTGGAGACTCTTACCTTGGGTGTGTGCTCCCCTGTGGCTAGCGGCTAGCAGTTTCTGGTTTCCCTTTGGCTCGACACCCATGGAGTCTTGAGTTCTTTATATATCCTGGAGATTAGTGCTCTCTCTATCTGATGTGTGTGTTGTAAAAATTTCCTCCTGTGCTGTAGGCTTTCTTCACTTTATTGATTGTTTCTTTTGCTGAGAAGAAGGTTTATAGTTTGAATCCATTGCATTTATTGATTCTTGATTTTATTTCTTGCTCTTTAGGTGTCAAGGAAGTCAGGTTCTAAACCAACATGATGAAGATTTCGGTCTGCTTTTTCTTCTTTTAATGCAAAATCTCTGGTCTAATTCCTAGGTTCTTGACCCACGTTGAGTTGAATTTTGTGCAGGGTAGAGAGAGGGATTTAATTTCATTTTTCTGCATACAGATTTCCAGTTTTCCCAACACCATTTGTTGAAGGAGGCTATCTTTTCTCCAATGTATATTTTTGGCTCCTTTGACTAGTATGAGATAACTATATTTATGTGGTTTTTTTCTCTTTGGCCTCTATTCTATACCAGTGGTCTGTATGTCTGTTTTGGTGCCAATTACCATGCTATTTTTGTTTACTATATCTCTGTAGTATAGTTTAAGGTCTGGTATTGTGATGCTGCCTGCTTCACTCTTCTTGCTAAGGATTGCTTTGGCTATTCTGGGTCTCTTATTTTTCCAAATGAATCCCATGATTGCTTTTTCTATTTTTATGAGGAATTTCATTGGGATTTTGATTGGAATTGTATTAAATCTGTATAGTGCTTTTGGCATTATGGTCATCTTGACAATATCAATTCTGCCTATTCAAGAATAAGGGAGATCTTTCCATTTTATGTGGCCTTCTTTAATTTCTTTCTTTAGTATTCTCTAGTTTTCATTGTAGAAGTCTTTCACCTCTTTTGTTAGATGATTTCCAGGTATTTTATTTTATTTTTGAGGCTATGGTAATCAGGGCAGTTTTTCTGATTTCTCTTTCAGAAGGTTTGTCACTGATGTAGAGAAATGCATTTGACTTATGGGTGTTGATTTTATATCCTGCTACTTTAATGAATTCATTTATGAGTTCTAGAAGTTTTCTGGCGGAATTTTTGGATCCTCTGAGTTTAAAATCATATTGTCAGCAAATAGTGATAGTTTGAGTTTTTCTTTTCCTATTTGTATTTTTTAAATTTCTTTCATCTCTTTAATTGGTCTGGCTAGGGTTTCAAGGGCTATGTTAAATAGAAGTGGTAAAAGCAGGCATCCTTGTCTTCTTCCAGTTTTTAGGGGGAATGCTTTCAATTTTTCTACATTTGGAATGGATAATGTTGGCCTTGGGCTTAGCATAGATAGCTTTTACTATGTTTAGACATGTTCCTATTATCCCTAGTTTATCTAGTGTTCTGAACATGAAAGGGTGTTGTATTTCATCAAATTCTTTTTCTGCATCTGTTGAAATGATCATATGATTCTTATCTCTAAGTCTATTGAAGTGATTAATTATGGTTATTGATTTATGTATGTTGAATCAACCTTGTGTCACTAGGATGAACCCAAATTGGTCATGGTCCACTAACTTTTTAATATTTTTCGTATTTGATTTGCGAGAATTTTGTTGAGAAGTTTTGCATCTATGAGGTTTTCTTTTCTTGATATGTCTTTGTCTGGCTTAGGTATTAGGGTGATACTAGCCTCATAAAACGAGTTCGAAAGTGTTCCCTCTTTTTCTATTTCATGGAATAATTTGAGGAGTATTGCTATTAGTTCTTTTTTGGAGGTTTTTTAGAACTCGGCTGTGAATCCATCTTGGTCCTGGGCTTTTCATTGTTGGTAGCCTTTTGATGGCATCTTCTATTTCATTGCTTGAAATTGCTGCTTAAATTGTGTATATCCTCCTGATTCAGTTTGGGTAGATCATATGACTCTAGATATTTGTTGATGTCTTCAAGATTTTCTATTTTATTGGAATATAAATTGTCAAAATAGTTTCTAATTATCTTCTGTATTTCAATAGCGACTGTCATATTTCCTTTTTCATCATGAATTTTAGTAATTTGGGTTTTCTCTCTCCTTCTCTTCCTTAGCATGTCTAAAGATTCATCAATTTTATTTTTTCAAAGAACCACCTTTTCATTTTGCCAATTTTTTCAATTGTTTCTATTTCATTGATTTCAGCTCTGGTTTTAATTATTTTCTGTCTTACACTACATTTGGTTTTGATTTGTTCTTCTTTTTCTAGGGCTTTAAGATGTAATATCAGGTCATTTATTTGTTGACTTATTACTCTTTTAAGGAATGAACTCAATGCATGAACTTTCCTCTTAGCAGTACTTTCATAGTGTCTCAGAGATTTTGATATGTTGTGTTAGTGTTCTTATTTACCTCTAAGAATTTTTTAATCTCCACTCTAATGTCTTCTGCTATTCATTGTTCATTCAACAGCATATTATTTAGTCTCTAGGTATTGGAGTAGCTTCTATTTTTTATTTTATCATTGATTTCTAATTTCATTTTAATATGATACGATAGAATGCAGGGTAGTATCTCTATTTTTTGTATTTGTAAGAAATGTTTTGTGGCATAATATGTGGTCTGTTTTAGAGAAGGATCCATATGCTACTGAGAAGAAAGTGTATTCATTTGTTGATGGATGAAAAATTATATATATGTCTGTTAAGACTAAATTATTGATTGTATTATTGAGTTCTATAGTTTGTTTGTTTAGTTTTTTGTTTGGAAGATCTATTCAGTGGTGAAAGAGGTGTGTTAAAGTCATCCAGTATTATTGTGTTGTGGTCTATTTGATTCTTGAAATTGAAAAGGGTTTGTTTGATGAATGTAGATGCTTCGTTGTTTGGGACATTTGTATTTACAATTGCTATGTCCTGTTGATGTGTGGTTCCCCTAAGCAGTATGGAATGTCCTTCTTTATCCCTTCCCCTAAGCAGGATGGAAAGCCCTGCTTGTTTATGCAGTCCATGTGAGTGGTACGTTTCTTCCCAAATTTTCACCTTCGGTCTGTAGATGTCTTTTCCTATGTGATCAGTCTCTTGAAGGCAGTATAATGTTGGGTATTTTTTCTTTTTCTTTTCTTTTTAAAATTTATTTAGTTTTCTAGTCTATATCTTTTGATTGATGAGTTTAGGTCATAAATATTCAAGGTCATTATTGAGACATGGTTTGTATTCTTGGTCATTTTGGTTTATTTCTGATTTTTAATGTGACTTGGTTTCTCCTTTGATTGGCTTTTCCTTTAGTGTAGTTCTTCCCTTTGCTGATTTTCATTGTTATTTTTCATATCCTCCTCATGGAATATTTTGCTGAGGATGGTCTGTAGGGCAGGCTTTCTAGTTGTAAATTCTTTTAACTTTTATCACCACATCTAAAGCTTAATTTTTCTGGATATAAGATTCTTGGTTTGCAACCATTTTCTTTCAGAGCTTGGTATATCTTATTCCAAGACCTCCTAGCTTTGAGGTTCTGTGTTGAAAAATTTGCTGAGATCTGAATTGATATCCCCCTAAATGTAATTTGATTCCATTCTCTTGTGGCCTTTAACATTCTATCCTTATTCTGTATGGTAGGCATTTTCATTATAATGTGCCTTGGTGTAGATCTGTTGTGATTTTGTACATTTGGTGTCATGTAAGTCTGTTTTATTTCATTTTCCAATTCATTCTTCATGTTTGGAAAATTTTCTGATATTATTTCAGTGAACAGATTGTTCATACCTTTGGTTTGTATCTCTATGCCTTCCTCTATCCCAGTGATTCTTAAATTTGGTCTTTTGATGTTATCCCATTATTATTGGAGGTTCTACTCATGGTTTCTTACCATCTTCTCTGTTTGGTCAACTGTATTTTCAAGGTTATATATTTTGTCTTCATTGTCTGAGGTTGTCTTCCAAGTGATCTAGTCTGTTAGTGATGCTTCCTATTGAGTTTTTAATTTGGTTTATTGTTTCCTTCATTTCAAGGATTTCTGGGTTTTTTTTCAGAATCTCTATCTCTTTATTAATCTTTTGTTTATTGTATTTGCGTATAGCTCTTTATTTTTATGATCTTTTGTTGCCTGTGTTTGCTTTCTTATATCATCCTTTAGTTTGCAGAACATTTTAATTATGTACATCCTGAACTCCTTTTCTGGACATTTCTTCTACTGTACTGGTCATGATTCTAATAATCTGTTATCTTGGCTTGTTTGGGGTGCTCTCTTCCCTTGTTTTTTTATGTTGTTCATGTGTCTTCCCTTCTAGCAGTGTGGACCTGAGGTATTACAGTTTCTACCCTGTAGACTTATAGTGTCTGTGCAAGTTTCCAATTCCTGACCTTTATGGGGAGATTGATATTAACAAATCCCCAATGCAAACAGTATGCAGCATTAATCTAAATAGCTCCTACTAAGACTTTTACAGTTTTTTTTTGCAATAGACAGAAATTATGTGTTTGATTATTATTTACAATATAAACAGTAGCTTTCAGAAAGGGTCTGCAGTTTCTAATGGTGGACAAATACAGAACTGGGGAGTGTATGATGAGATGTTAAGGAGGTAGGAGATGAGGATATAGAGGTATTAGATCTTAGGAAATGTGTATGAAGAATCAAAAGAAGTTGGCTGATAGGAAAAAAGAGAAATATAAGTGGTAGGAAAATAGAGAATACAAAAATCATACAAATAAAATTAATAATAATAAGAAAAAATTATAAGAATAAAAGATAATATACAAGAAAACTGTAATACACTATTCAGACATCCCAGTCCTCAGTAGCTTAATGCATGAAGAGTACTTGGTTCCACAAATGTTGGGAACCAATGTTGGGGATATGAGGGTGGGAAAAGAGAGGAAAAATAGAAAAATATAATCTTGAAAATTTAATGATTATTCCTGTTGGAATAGAATCTTAAAATTGAATGATTATTCCTGTTGGAGTTCCATATTTTCTCTGATTCCCTTCTCATCTGATAGGTGGGGTTGTGTGGTGTTTGCTGGTATCTCCATCCTCAGAGAGGTGGAAGTTATTAGTGTGGGAGGGTTGGTCTTGGAGGAGAAACTCCTGGAGGTATGTTATAGTACTTGCCGGTCCCCATTCAAAGACTGCACCACAAGAATCTCCTTTGGGGCCCACTTGTGTGATGTGAGTACCTGGTCTTAGCCCTCAGATTGCCTGTAGATTCCACAATTTCTGCTCTCTAATTTAGTCTCTAAACTCTGTCTCTTACACCCCCCTCCCTTTGTACTTCCCTATCAGGAACCTCTCTCTCTGGAGGTCCTTTGTACTGAGTTCTGGGGCTTGCACACCTGTTGCTGAGAGCTGTTCTCTATCAGGCAGATCAGAACCAAGCTTCAAGAGCTATGGGTCAGCCACATAGCTGTAAGCACTGTGCTGGGTTGGTGGCTGGGAAGTAGGGACGTGTTAGGGGACTATGGGTACCTTGATATTGCTTCTAGGCCCCAGTTGGTGTCTCAAGATGGGAGTTGCCTCAACTAAAGATGGTGATTGCTACAGGGGAGGTAACCCAAGATGGCAACGAAGGTGTCCCAAGATGGATCGACCACTTTCAGAGATGAGGCAGTGAGGGTGAGCTGTGTGGTGGCATTGTGTGGCGTGTTCAGAGATGCAGTGCTGTTGTGTGCGGTGCTGTAGTGGGTGACTATTTTCAGACACTGTCCACTGTCCCCAGGTGCAGGCTATCACATGGCGGGGACTGTTAGCTACTGTATTTAGTTCATTGATGCACTTTGAGTTAATTGTTTTATATGGTATGAGGTAGGGTTCCAACTTCATTTTTTGGAGAAGGATATTCTGTTTTCCCAGTACTATTTTTTTTTTTGAAGAAACTGTTCTTTCCAAACTGAATGGTTTCAGCTCCTTTGTCTAAAAGCATTTGGCTATCTTGATGTATAAGTTTATCTCAGGAATCTCATTTTTATTTCACTGGCCTGTATGTTTATCTTTGCAAAGAAATTGATGGCTAAATAAAACTAGAATTATGCATTAGTCCCAGTGTTTTTAAATTTTTTAATTCATAATTTAAAATTAATTTATAGTGACATTCATAGTTGTATTAGGAAAAACAAAGTAAAGTTGAATATGCCACTGCCCCTACTCTGAAGAAAAGCTTAATATTTCATATGGGGCTGACATAAGTAAAACATTTGAAATTCAGTCTCATAAATAGTAAGATTGAGAGGAGTATAGAATAGTATAGGAGTGTTGGGGTCAGAAAGCATTCATCAGTTCTTTTATATCCTATGTTGTTGGTCTAAACCCATTATGAATCCTATTCTTTTTGAAGTTGGGCATGACTGTCACTGTCAGCCAAGAGAGGTCACTAAATATGTTGTAGATAAGAAATTTTATCACTTTTAAGAGAAAGTCATACCAAGCTGGTTTCGTCCAAATGGAATGAAGGTGGAATTTTTTCCAAAGTGGTGCTACTTGATTGAAGCCACACTGAGACTGCAGACAGTCAAAAAGAACTGGGTCCTGATGGCATCACTGCAAACTCAAGTCTGCTCTACCTTTGTACTTCCTTTTACATGATCTCTATAGTTTATTATTATTTCAGTTTAAACATGAAGTTTTGTTTCTTTAAAGTGAAAATCCTGATTAGAAGGAGCATAGTGCTAGAAGTCCATGAAAATATGAGTAAGAAGGCGGCCATGGTGGTACACACCTATAATTTCAGCATTCGGGAAGCTGAGGCAGGAGGATTGCAAGTTGAAAGCCAGCCTCAACAACTTAGTGAGATACTGTCTCAAAATTTTAAAAAAATTAAAAAAAAAAAACAAAAACTGGGGATGTGGCTCAGTGGTAAAGTACCTCTGGGTCAATCCCCTGTACACACACACACACACACACACACACACACATGCACACGACTAAGGATCAGAAGGTTTCTAGAGAAGGTGATTTTGAGTTGAATGTTAAAGAACAAGTAGTAGTTAAGAGGTTAAGGAGGACAGAATTGCAAGAAGGAGCATGAGTTATTATGACAAAATTGCTGATTTGCCTAATTCTTTCTTAATATAAAGTAATTGACATTCTATTTTATTTTTCAATGTCTTTGATTCTTGATTCTGATAAAGCAGTAAGATATTGGTTCATGTGGTACACTCTGGAGCCAGAATGCCTGGGTTCAGTTATCAGTGCAGTCATATACTAGGTATGTAGCCAACAAAAGCCTAACCTCTCTGCCTTAGTTTCCTTGTTTGTGATGAAGGGATGGATAAAAATTATAGAACCTTTCTACTTTAGTTATTGTGGGACTTGAATGAGTTACCACATGTCTTAGCACAATATTAGTAGTCAAGACTGTTATTCTAATACTTGTTCTGTTAGTATTCATTTATTCCATAGTCTGATCCCTTCTGAAACATTGATTCAAAAACACTTTATAGGTGAATGAGTCTGCAGGCCAGAAACCATACTATACTGGGTCAGCTGAGTATATCCTGATAAAGATCTGCTTGAGCAGCTAGCCAGTGCCCTTGGTCTGGATCACTATTATACATCTATTGAGTCATAATAGAGTTATTGAAGCAGTCAAACAGCATGTGAGAATAAAAGTGATTTTCCCCTTGTCATAGAGGTAATAACCGTTAGGCTTGGGACCTGACTCCATAATCCCTTGGTCTTCTCACTGTATTGTAATGAGAAAAGATTTCCAATGCTCTTCTGCTTTTCTTATAATTAGATTAGCAGGATTTATGTAAATACACAAAACTTGATGTTCCCCATAGATATGGTGTTGGTTAAGATCAACATTTTTTTAATGAAATCATATCCCCCACTATGTGGTTGTTCCTCATTCTAGGACAAGTTCTGCTATGAGATGATGCAGAAATAAGTGGAGACATCCGGTGTCCCCTTCGAGGGGTTCTTCTTCCTGTAGCCAAGGAGGATATAAGCCACCTGGGAAATTAAAGTCTGCAATAATTAGTAAAGAACAAAAGATAAGGGCAGAATTATAGTTCCAAAAGGTTGGAGGCCCTGATAGATCCTAGCCCATGCAGGAGCTGGGCAAGACAAGAGAAAATGGCTCTCATGGTTTATTTAAAGGGGTACATCAAAAGCAGGGATAAGGTTTCAAGGGCAGAATCTTGCTTCATGATGTCTTGCAGTCAGCATGTTGATTGACATCTTGGCAGGTCATACCCATCTCAGAGGAGCTATGCGGCTTTGGCAGGTCAGCCCATCTCCAGTGCTATGTGGACTTTTGGCAGAGCTTGAATAGGAATCAGAATGTCTAGGCAGTCAGTCAGAGGAATTATCTACTGATCATTCCTAGACACCAGATTCTCCTATTCAAATGGCTACGATATGCGGTGGTCTACACACAGTCCATGGACGGCTCTCTACACAGAAAGGTCTACTTGAAAACATAGTACTTAGGTAATAGTGCATTTTTGTCCCTTGAACATTAGACTTCTCAAGAACAGTTTTTAATTCTTCTCATTAACATAAGCATTGTATATCAAATAAGTGTTTAACAAAAGTTTAGCAAACATGGGTCACATCTTAATTTGTCATTACATATACATATCATAAATATTGTTTGGAGCACAGAGTGACAGCTGTTATGGAGATCCCCAAAAGCCAAATGATAGAACCATATTGGGCTACCATAGTATCCTAGGCCTTGTAAGCCGATCAGGGCAGGCAGGCAGCTTTGTTCCACAAGTTTGTCCAGGGACTGAGGCTCATCCATCCTCATTCTCTGCCATGTAATATGGTGTTATCCCTGTTTGCAGGGCTAAAGCTGACTCTCAAGTACCACCTCTATATACCAGCCCATAGTTAAAGGAATTGAGAAATAAATTGGAACTTTGGAAATTTATCTTGGAAGAATATTTATCAGTACTTGCAGGTATCACTCTGTTCATACTTCACTGACCAAAATTTAAGTACTAGCTGCAAAGGAGGAAGTATGAGTTTTAGATTGCATTCTTGTAGTTGCCTAAAATTCAAAGCATTCTGTTACAAAAAAATTCAAAGTATTCTGTTATCCAGTATTTCTGGATAACAACAGTTTAATTATACAAATCTATAGAAGTAAGTAGTTTAGTTTAAGAACTAGGTATAGGCAAGGAAACCACATAGGCAAAAATCCAGTTACCTGGATGTGAAGCAATAAATATTATTACATGACTTATATAGTTGGAAGCAAATAGGATAGAATGGATCTAATAATTATTACCAGGAAATGACCCCCATGTCTTCATGTCTGTAATAAATAAAGAAAATACATGCTTGATTGTTTTTCTATGATTTTCAATGAGTAATTGTTTTAGATACATGATTTAGAGATCTTTATTATAAATTCAAATGCATTTTAACTGATAGAAACAAAATCATGATATCTATGGAATATCTTGTGATAGTTTGATACATGCATACATTGTGTAATGTTTAAATAAATTAAATATATTCATCTTCTCAAACATTTATCATTTCTTTGAAGGAAATATCCAAACTCCTTTATTCTAGAAATGTTCAGTACATTGTAATACGGTCCCCCTAGTGTGCAGTAGCACACCAGAACTCATCTAACTATAACTTGGTACCTCTTCCCATGCTTGCCTGCCTCCTGCGGTCCTCAGTGTCTGTTAACCACCATTCTGCCCTCAACTTCCATGAAATCAACTACTTGATATTCCACCTGCAAGTGCGATCATGCAGTACTTGTCTTTCTGTGCCTGGCAGAGCTCACTTAACACAATGATCTGTGTTGAAGCGAAGGACAGGATTTCATTCTTTTATGGGTAAATAATAATCTGTTGTGTTAACATACCACAGTTTCTCCATTCAGCAGCTGACGGACACTTCAATTGTTTCCATTTCTTGGCTATAATAAACACTAGGGTGCAAATGTCTCTTTGACATACTGATTTCCTTTCCTTTGATACACTTGGTAGTTAGATGTATCATATGGTAGTTCTATTTTTTCATTTTTTGACAAACCTCCATATTGTTTTCTATAGTAGCTTTACTAATTTACATTCCTACCCACTGTATTCTCCTATCCTCACAAGCTACTTACTTTTTAAAATCTTTTTTCATAATACTCTTTGTTACTGGAGTAAGGTAATATCTTATTGTGATTTTGATTTACATCAAATTGATTTTGTGATTTTGATTTAAATGAAATTAGGTTTATATTTCCTTGATCATTAGTAATGTAGAACATTTTTTCATGTGCCTTCCTGCCATTTTTGATTATCTTTTGAGAAAGGTTTATTTAATTCTGTTGAGTTTTTAATTGTGCTGCTGCTGTTGGTGGTAGTGATGGTTGTTGCTTAGTTTTTTAAGTTCCTTGTATATTCTCCTTGTCAGCTATATAATTGGCAAACATTTTCTTCAATTCTGTAAACTTTCTAGTTTACCGTGGTCTAATTTCTCTATTTTTACTTTTGCTTCCTGTGCTTTTAGGATCATGCACAAAAATTTTCTTGCTCATTCCATTGTCCCAAAGTGTTTCCCCTATGTTTTTTTCCTTTTGTTTCATAATTTCATGTTTTACATTTAGGTCTTTAATCCACTTTCAGTTGATTTTTGTAACTTGTAAGAGAGAGGGGTCTAGTTCATTCTTCCATGCATGAATTCCCAATTTCTCGAGCACCATTTATTATTGAAAAAATTTTTTTTCCAATACGTATTCTTTTTTTTTAAATTTCACCAAGATATTTATTATATCAAGTAATGGGAATAGGAGTTATGTTTTGTTACATAATATATTGAAACAAGCTAGAAGAAATAGACAAAAATACCTTCCTTAAACATGAAAGCCACACTGCCCATCTTCTTTAGCATGTGTGGTGATAAATTTATGTCCCTTATCTCATGACAGTCTTACCAAATAACCATGAGAATAAGAAGTTATAAAGCAATAAGTATATCTGAGTGAACTAATATAGCATTTTTCAAGTTCTAATTTTTCGATCAAGTCATTACTGCCAGTTGAACTAGGGGTGGGGAGGGCATTCTGCTCTTACAAGGTTTGAATTTGCCATACAAGAATGGGCCTAGCCAGGACACAGAAGTGAATTTCGTAAAACCTACAATAATAATTCAAGTCTCTCCATCAAGCTGCTCAGCTGACCTAACACAGATGTCACTGCCTCCTATGAGGTTCATTTCCACATCCTTCCCTTGGTGAGGCTGCTAGTGAGCAGAGAAAAAGTCACAACAAGGAGAACAAGAGAGAAGAACCAAGAGGGAAACAAAGGCCTAGAAACTTCTACAAGCTATATAATTAATACCTGAAAATGGTGGTCCTAACAGTAACCAAATGAGGGAATAGGCCAGATTTGTCCATTTCTTTCAGACTCCCATGTCAAGTCCTATGGGTATCCTATCTTACTTACTCAGCTATCTCGTTGAAATAGGAGAAGTACATTAATTTGGTAAAGACTTCTTATTTGATGTCCTTAAGATCTTACAGAGCATTGACATTTTTTACAACATCTTTTGTTTTCCTGCTGAGGTTCTCCCTTGGGTGGAAGGTCTCTAAAGTCCTTTGCCTTTCATTCTCTCAGGATCCATGCTATAATTCTTTTTTTTTTTAAATTAGTTTATTTAGTTGCATTTCAAGTCATAGTACATATATAGAGCTCAGTTTTTCCATTTATCTGGTTTCAAACCAGATAAAGTCACACCATTTGTGTCTTCATAGATGCACCAAGGACACAGCAGGGGGGAGGTAAGGGGAGGGAAAGGGGAATGGGTACAGTAAAGATGGTTGACTGAGATCGTCCAATACATATTCTTTGCACCTTTGTCAAAATTAGTTGTTGATAGATGTGTGGGTTTACTTTTTGTCTCTCTATTCTGTTCCATGGGTCTGTGTGTCTTTTTTATGTTCATACCATGTGGTTTTGAAACTAAAGTTTTGGAGTGTATTTTGAAGTCAGTAGTATAATGCTTCCTGCTTGGATTTTTGTTCAAAATTGCTTCGGCTATTCATGTTTTTCTGTGATTCCATGAAAATTTCAGAATTGTTTTCTCTACTTCTATGGAGAATGTCATTGGCATTTTGATAAGGGTTGCATTGAATCTTTATATTGCTTTGGGTAATGTGGACCTTTTAACAGTATTAATTCTTCTAATCCATTAATATAAGATGTCTCTTCATTTTTTATGTCCTTTCCTTTTTAAAAAATATCTTTATTTATTTATTTTTATGTGGTGCTGAAGATCAAACCCAGTGCCTCACGCATGCAAGTTAAGCGCTCTACCACTGAGCTATAATCCCAGCTCTGAATAATCTTTTTTAATATGCTATTGAATTGAGTTTTGCAAGTATTTTGTTGAGTATTTTTGCATCTGTGTTTATCAGTGATATTGGCCTTCTAGCTTTCCTTTTTTGTTGTGTCCCTATCTAGTATCAGGGAAAGGCAGGCCTCATAGAATGAATTTGAAAGAATACTCTTCTATTTCATTTTTTGCAGTAATTTAAGGAGAATTGGTATTAGCTATACTTCTCACATGTTTGGTAGAATTCAATGGTGAAGTCATCCGGTCTTGGACTTTTTAAAATTTTTATTATGATGATAGACTTTTAATTACTAATTCAATCTTGTTACTCATGATTGGTCTGTTAGTATTTCTGTGGTGTCAGTTAGCTATCTCCCTTTTCATCTTTGATTATTTTTTCCATTATAGTCATCACTTTTTTATTGGTTCTTTTTAATTATATATGACAACAATATCCATTTTGATATAATTATACAAGCATGGAATTTATCTTTTTCTAGTTTTATCATGAAGGAGTGATGAATTCTATGAATTGGTTTCTGTACTTCTATGTAGATGGTAATATGATTTTTATGTGTATATATTATGGTGGGATTCACTGTGTTGTTTTCATATGTGTACATGGGAAGACTATGTCAGTTTCATTACACTGTGTTTCCTTTGCTTATCCCAGCTCCCTTCCTTTCATTCTCCATCCTTTAATCTACTGCCCTTCTAATCTTCTCCTCAACCCCCACTCCCTTATTCTGTGTTATCTTTCACCTATCAGAGAAAACAGTTGGCCTGTGTTTTTTGGGGGGAGTTGGGCTTACTTCACAGTAGCATGATAGTCTCCAGATCCATCCATTTGCTGGCAAATAGCATAAAGTCATTCTTCTTTGTGGCTGAGTAATCCTCTGTTGTGTATATATAGCACATTGTCTTTATCCATTCCTCTGTTGAAGGGCACCTGGGTTGTGCCCATAGCTCAGTAGTTGTGAATTGAGCTGCTGTAAACATTGGTGTGTCTGGGTCACAATAATAACCTGATTTTAAGTCATTTGGGTATATACTGAGGAGTGGGATAACTGGGTCAGTGGTGGCTCCATTCTAAGTTTTCTGAGGAATCTTCAGACTGCTTTCCAGAGTGGTTGCACCAATTGCCATTCTGACTGGAGTGTGATGATCATTTTATTTTTAATTTGTATTTCTCTCATTGCTAGAGATGTTGAACATTTTTTATATATTTGTTGACTGATCATATTTCTTCTTCTTCCTGTCTATCTATCTATCTATCTATCATCTATCATCTATCTATTTATTTTTGGTGTTAAGGTTTTTGGGTTCTTTACATATCCTGAAAATTAATGATGTATCTGAGGTGCAGTTGGGAAAGATTTTCTCCCATTTTTTAGGCTCTATTTTCACACTCTTGATTGTTTCTGTGAGAAAATTTTTTAGTTTGATGCCATCCCATTTATTGATTCTTGATTTTATTTCTTGTGTTTGGGGGGGTCTTATTAAGGCAGTCAGTTCTGTGCTGATATGTTGAAGTGTTGAGCCTATCTTGTCTTCTGTAGATATAGGGTTTCTTGCTTAATACCTAGGTCCTTGATCCCCTTTGAGCTGAGTTTTGTCCAGAGTGAGAGATAGGGGTTCAATTTCATTCTACTACATACGGATTTCCAGTTTTCCCAGCATCATCTGTTGAAGAGGCTATCTTTTCTCCAATGTATGTTATTGGCACTTTTGTCTAGTAGGAGGTAACTGTACTTTTGTGGGTTTGTCTCTGTGTCTTCTGTTCCATTGGTCTTCATGTCTGTTTTGGTGCCAAAACCATGCTATTTTTGTTAATGTAACTCCATAATATAATTTTAGGTCTGGTATAGTGATGCTTCCTGCTTAATTTTTTCACTACAACATACTTTGGCTATTCTGGGCCTCTTGTTTTTCCAGATGAATTTTAGGAGTACCTTTTCTATTTCCTTGCAGAACAGAATTGAAATTTTGATGGAATTACATTGAATATATATAGCACTTTTGGTAGTATGGCCATTTTTCAATATCAATTCTGCCTATCCAAAAACATGGGAGGTCTTTAATAAGAACTATAATAAGAAAAAGAAAGTTCTTGAGTATGACAATTTTGGCCTTTTATTTTCCCTTAGGAAAAAAGCAAGTATTTATGTAATACTTGATGAAGAGATATTAATGTTACCAAGGTCTGAAAATTAAAATTACTATCTATGAAAAAATCAAATTTTGTGCAAACATCTAAAATTGACTTTTGATATATGAAACATACCATGATTATTATGCACTTTTATAATCTTTGCCAAATTATCCTTATCATTTTCCAAGTTATTATAATGAAACAGATTTTCCATTTCATGGTACACAGTAGCAATTCATTATTATCTATAAAGGCACTTAAATTCAATCAACCATATTAAGGACTGGCCTATTTCCAGATGGTTCAAAGAATAGTAATACATATATTTGGATACTGATGGTATTAGATTCTGGTAAAACATAGCATACTTTATGGCTGATAAAATTAATACTGGAACAATGAATTTAATTGACCACTAGACAGTAAGCAAATAAAATGTCAAACTTTCCTGTAATTTAGTATTCCATTAAGCAAATTGGAGTTATACCCATATAAACCAAAAATTAAAATAAAATTGTGTTTCGGATAATCATTCTTTACCATTTGAATAAAATTTAGAACGGTGTTCAGTCTAAAATCTTTTTAAACTGTTTGGTTCTGTACTATATTAAAGTAATTGTTACGCTTATGATTAATAAAAATAGATGCATTTTCCAATTCTAAACACATTATAAATCTAAATATCAGCATATTTATTAATTGTTAAATCATACTTTCATGACCTTGGATTAGACAAAGTTTTCTTAGAGCATACAAATCACTAACCCTAAAATAAAAAGTAATGAATTGGATGATATTAAGAATAAGAAATATATTGTCAAAGTACATGATTAAGATAATGAAAAAAGCTACAGAGTGAGAAAAGATAATTTCAATACATAAGTCTGGCCAATGACATATTCAGAATATATTATGAACTTTTTGCAACTCAATAAAAAAGACTGGACAACAGAAGATATTATGAATAGAAGTTCAAAAACTTCATAATAGAAGATATTCAAATATCCAGTAAGTGTGTGTAAAGACTCTCAACTTCATTAGTCATTGAAGAAATGCAAAATACAACTATAATTAGATACCACTACACATCTACCAAATGATTAATATGAAGAAAATACCAAGTATTGTCAAGAAAATATAGAAAACAAAACTCTTATTCATTGCTCTAAGGAATGTAAATTGATACAACTCCTTTGGATAATTTATTTGGTAATATCTATTAAAAGTGATCATATGCTATCCAATAAGTCAGTATATTAGAAATACACCAATAGGAATGTAAACACAAATTTACCAAAACCACATACATGTATGCTTATAATAACATTATTAGTAGTATACATAACCTGGTGTGGATGAACACACACACACACACAGACACATCAGAAACAAAAATACTTAAGATTATATAAAGTTAAAAAAAAACTAATCAGTTTGTTACATGGAGGTTAGTGATTACCCATGTGAAGGGTGGTATTCACTTGATGTCTTCTGGGCTTCTAGAGCGCTTCTGTTACAGGGTTCCATTTTTAATTGACTTATTTGTGCATATTAATGTACAAATTAATGGGCTTCATTACGTTTCCTTACAAGAATACAACATGCTTTCATTTGACATACTCTCTCCTGCCCTCTTTTCCACCTCCCTAATCCCTTTCCCTAGTAGTTCCCCTTCTACTTTCATGTTAACACCCCTATCTTTTCCCTTAGCATCTACATATGAGATAAAATAATGATGCTTGTCTTTCTGAGTCCAGTTTATCTCATATAACATGCTGATCTTGAGTTCCATCCATTCTCCTAAAATTGACATGATTTCACTCTTTTTTATGGCTGTATAGCACTCCATTGCACTCCATTGTATATACATGCCACATTTCTTTTATCCATTCTTCTGTTGATGGGCAGCTAGGCCGATTCCATAACTTAGCCATTGTGAATAATGCTGTGATAAACATGGGTATGCATATATCTCTTTTGGATGGTGACTTTGCTTCACGTACATGCCTGGAAGTGGGATAGCCTGATCATATGATGGTTCTATTTTTAGTGTTTTGAGGAACCTCCATATTGTTTTGC
This sequence comes from Geosciurus inauris, assembly GCA_004024805.1. Taxonomy (NCBI): domain Eukaryota; kingdom Metazoa; phylum Chordata; class Mammalia; order Rodentia; family Sciuridae; genus Geosciurus; species Geosciurus inauris. The sequence goes on along the minus strand of PVHX01014991.1, from coordinate 12,686 downwards.
ATAGTTTCTCTACTAATGTACATTCCCCCTTAACTGTATAAGTGTCTCCCCTCCCCACATATCTTTGCCAGCATTTGTTATTTGAGTTTTCTTGATAACCATTCTGACTGAGGTGAGGTGGAACCTCAAGGTAGTTTGATTTCTATTTCCTTGATAACTAAATATGTTTAGCATTTTTCATATGTTTAAAGGCTTATTTAATTCTTTTGAGAATTGTCTGGTCAGCTTATTTACCCACTTACTGATTGAATTACTTTTTCTGTTGGTGTTAGTTTTTTGAGTTCTTTATGTATTCTGGATATTACTCCTCTGTCAGATGAATAGCTGTAAAAGATTGTCTCCCATTCTGTAGGGTGTTTCCTCACTCTTTTGTTTCCTTTGCTGTACACAAACTTTTTAATTTGTTGTAGTACCATTTGTCAATTCTTGTTATTAATTCTTGAGCAGTTGAAGTCCTACTTAGGAAATTATTACCCAAGGCAATATATTGAATATTTCCTTTGTTTTTCTTTAGAATTTCCGAGTTTCAGGTCTATATCAAGGACTTTGATCCATTTTAAATTGGGTTTTTGAATTGGGATGAGAGATCAGGCTCCATCTTCAATCTTGTACAAGTGGATGTCCAGTACCTTTGTTGAAGAGGCTCTCTTTTGCCAACATGTTTTTGGTATCTTTGTCAAGGATCAGATGACTACAGATATATGGGTTTGTTCTTGGATCTCTATTCTAAATTCCAGTAGTTTATGTGCCTGTTTTTAATGCCAATATGATGCTATTTTTATTACAATAGCCCTATGGTAATACCTGAAATAGGTATTGTGATGTTTTCAGCATTATTCTTTTTTCTCAGGATCGCTTTCAATGTTCAGGGTCTTTTGTGCTTCCATATGAATTTTAGAATGAGATTGATCAAATTATGTTTTGTGCATGTACAAATATGGCACAATGAATTCCATTATTATGTATAATTATAGTAGACCCAAAATAATAAAAAATAAGAAAGCTCTTTGGGATTCTCAATATATTTTAAAAGTAAAACTGTATTCTGAGACAAAAAAGCTTGAGAACCTGAGGACCGTTGTTCAAGGGAATTAAAAGAGTGACAGTTTGGAAGGAGACTGGGATCCTAAATGACCACAAGTTGCAGGGCTACCCCCACAGCCTGAACCAATTATATTGAGATCATTTCATGACACAGAAAAGTCTTTATTCTGTAATTGGTCTATTCTTGGTTCCCTCTGTTCCCCAGCCAAGTTTAATGTGACAATTGGACACCTGCTTACACCGAGTACTGATATATTCTCCTATTTAATTTCTAGAACAATGTTGTGTGTAGACATTTGAAACTCATTTTTACAGATGAGGAGAATGAGTTTCAGAGACAAACACACTCGCTCAAGGTGACACAGCTGAAGACTTTACATCTGGGCTTTGTTCCAAAACCTGTTCCCTTTACTCTCTACAGGCTTGTGAGTCAAACAGACCTGCATTCATTTCTGCTTAGATTTTTACTGTTTTTAAGATTTCATACCTATTAAATAGAAGTTTGGGTAGTACCTATTTTACTATTTCATTGTGCTGTGATAATTGAACAAATGAACAGTTATTTTTCCAAAGTAAACTCTAAATGAATGTTAACTCCCATTATGTCTTCTCTACTGACTAGGGGTTTCATGCCCATTAGAAACCTATATATGAGGGGCTCAGAAACAACATATCTGGCATGTTGTTAGCAAACAATAAATGGTATCTGTAATTTTTATTATTGTATTTGTTATATGTGATTATTTGAGAATAATTCCTTGGTTTCTAGTAGGTTCATAGACTCATTCTTAAAATGTAGTCTGCCTTTCATCTAAAATTTCTGGTAAAACAGTCACAGCTTTGAACAAAAAAGCAGATGCCAGCACTTCCAATATTATTTCTCAAGTGTGTTTAGATAATATAGGGTCAGGAATGTTATCTGAGATATCAGGGTTTTGCTTCAGCACTGAAGAGTAGTGGACAGAGTAAAATAGTTTTTCATCTAAGAGACTCTGGAAAACACTCAGTATGATTCTCACTGTTCACTCTTTCTCCATGTTCGGCAACCGGAAGGCATGTATCAAGCTTGTCCAGTCCATTCACACTTCTGTGAGATTTTATGACCTATATGAAAACTGTATAGGATAATTCTCTTTTTAAACCCATTATCTTAAAACAGTGCATTCTCTTAATTTAACTACACTTTCAAAAAAAGTTACTAAAAAGTAATAGTGTGAAAATTTTCCTGTTTTGTTCCTCATCTACACATTTCCTGTCCCATTCTCAATGAGTTTTTCCTATTATTAGTTCCCTTTATCTCCATTCAGAGATTTCTCCTTTTTTTAATGCATACAGAAGTACTGCAGAGTTTGCTTAAAATTTTGGCATCTGACCAAACCAGGTTCTTGTCACAAGCATTAAGATACAAAGATCTGTGTCAAACTCTGTGCATCCCTAGTATGCCTGCTGGGAGACGTGACAACAGCAGACGCTAGAAATATACTCTGAATGTTTATATAGTGGTTTTATTTCTTCTGTTTGTCTCTGGCAGTGATTTAGGGTAGAGTGAGTCTGGAGCTGCTTTTGAACTGTTCTTGAAGTCTCATTCATTTCCTTCGCCTCAACCCATTGTGCTTGCTAGAAAGCTGAAGAAGGAAGATGGCAGGAATGCATACACGGTCCTTGGCAGCTCTAGGGGGAGAGGCGGGTGCTGGAAACCAGATCTTTCACTCCAGCCCCTGTTCTCTCACCTACTCTACCGCAGCCCATTCTGTCCTCTTTCATTATGCTTTTTCAAACTTAACAATAATGTATCATCTATCTCAAAATATCTGAGAGGATTTTGAATGTACATATGCTAATTACCCTGATTTGATCATTACACAATGTATATGTGAACCAGAACATCACATTGTACCTCATAAATATGTACAATTTTAGGTGTCAATTAAAAATGTAAAAGTAAATTCACCAGAATTTAAGGGAAAAAGAACCCTTGCATTATGTATGCCCTTAAGCCAAAGGAATACCAGAAATTATAATCTGTATGAAAGAGATGATCTTTATTGAAAGAGCCTTAAAATTATATTGATTTTTTAAAATGAGGTATAACTTATTCTAATATTCATTTAAAATTATACATTAATATCATTTTATAATAATGGATGCTGTATTAAGAAAATCAGTGTTCATTATCTATGAGATGATGCAGTAACACCAATTTTAAAAACCAAAGAATTTTATTTCTCTCTTGTGGACCAGTTACTATGGATATTCATGTCAGTAAGCTCTCTTCCATGTAGTGAGTCAGAAGCCACTCTTCTATCCATGGTTCCCTCACTCCCTAGGCCTTAGCAGAAATTAGAGACAGTGGACAAAGAAATCTTCTTAAAAACTGCTCACATCTGCTGCATCTCATTAGCAAGAAATAGCGGTGATGCGATCACACTTGGTTGCAAGGGACAGATCCCATCATCCTTCCCTGGACAGCTACCCCCTAATATCAGCTGTTACCTACAAGGAACCACCAGTGGGCAACCAGTCATCTCTGATGCAAACCCTCTGTAAGGTAGTTTATTGCTGTTAGTATTGTCTCATTATGCAGCCCTCAATTTAATATATTAACATATTTTTTGAAATTTTATTTTAATTTGGTAAAGTGTCAAAATAACAACCACCACACTTTGTTATGGGTCACATATGTGTCATTTATGTGTAAATTCTCATTGTTCATGCAAATAGTATTTCCAAAATGAGAGTCCAATTTGTGTTCACTTCTAGTCTCTGCCATTCTCTAGGAGTGTGACCTTGGAAAAATCATCCTCTTTCCAGCCTGTGTGTCCTCTTCCATAAAAATCAAGTAGGTTCAACAGGGTGTTATGATCTTCAAAGGTCTTTTCAATGTTAAAACATAATATTTGTGTTAGGCAAATTTTAAAAGTTGGTAGTGATATGTTTATTTCACTTATGTATTGGTTGCTTCAGTTTAATTGTAATACTTAAGAAATATGTCATTCTCATTTTAAGCCAGTAGTTCTCATTAAAAGAGTAAAAATTTGGTATTTGTATTTATTTATGCCTAGTTAAATTTAACAGCAACATGAAATAAATGATTACCTGTTTTGGATACAATTTCATAATAAGGTCTCTGAAGGTCGTTTGAAATACTGCACTAATTAATGTTTTATTTCCAGCCTTCCTTAATTATTCTAGCCAGATGGTCCTTTATTTATGTTATTGCTGGAGGTTTCCAGCTGAGGTTGTTTGATTGTTGAAGAAAAATATGTGATGGTACTATAAGATAACTGTAATTGAATTGTTAGGTATGTTAGAGCATTTGAGCCTTCTGTCCCTGTTCTACCCACATCTGGGAAATAAGTTTGTTCACAAAGCACTTTAACATATCATCTGATGCTTGTGTGAGATTGTGCACTGTGTAGATGAAATTCAAATGGGAAAATGACTTTGTGTTTTATTGTAAAAGCACGTACTTTGCAAATATCTCTCTGAAAAATTCATTTTCTAAAGGAGAAAAAAACTTAAAATAAGTACACTTTTAAGGACATGATCTGTTTTCCCAATGTCCTAATAACTTCAGTAATAAACTGTTCCATTAAGGTCAAATTTAAAATTTGTGCAGATTAACTGGTATTTAGGAAGCAGTTAAATGGAGTTTTTAATGTCAGGGAACTTCAAAAGTCTAAATGAATTATCAGCTGAATAGATAGTCCAATAAAAGGAACAGACTTAAAGTGGAAGATAAAAGTGATAAAGTGACAGTAAATTAGAGAATGGAACTAAAAGCTCCATTGTTATGAAGAACAACAATAGAGCTCCCAAATTATCTGTTTCTTTAGAAAGTATCTCTCCTTTCTTTGCTTGTGAGTTTTAGAATTACTAAGTAAATTAATAGTATTCGATCTGGAAGCTTTTATCAGCCAAGTTAGGTGAAAGCCTTATTAAAACAGCCATTGGCAACTTAACATTGGACAATTTTCTTCTAAGCAAACGTGATTTTGTTATTTTACTACTTAAGCTGTGCACATGCAGAATAAATCAATATGATTGCAATATGCTGCAAGAGTTTGAATCCTTGATGTATGCAGAACTGATACAATTGGACATGACTGTTCAAACATCTTGGTAATTCAGTCTTTATGCTATTTGTCATGTCATGAGACTTTGTCTTATCTTTGTTCATCATGATTTATATATAAATAAAATTTTTTGTTTAGTCAAGATATATGTTATTAGTGATAATAGAGGTGTCAATTCTGGATAATACTTTGATACTTAATGAAATGATCAAAGCAAAACAAATAAGTATACATTCGCTTGAATAGAAATACTAAAGATATATATTTAAAACAATTTTTAAAGAAATCTAAAAGAAAAGGGATTGGGTTTATTGTTTGTCATCTTTTAATGTTTTTATTAGTTCATTATAGTTATGTAGAACTATATGGGTTCATCTTGACATAATCATACATGCATGGGTTATGATTTGTTCAGTTCCTAGTACTTTCTCTTTCTCTCCCTTCCTCCTGTCTCCTCTTTCTTTTCCTGTACTCTACTATTCTTTCTTGTATTTGTTTATATATATTTTTTAAATTGGAGTTTTATAGATATACATAAACGTGAAATTAACTGCGGTATATTCATATATATACATAATTTGGTCAACTTTTCTTCTTTTTAAATTTTTTTCTTTATTTTGCTTTCTTCTCTCAATAAAAATTAAATGGTATACTTAGATACTAGATCAGCATCGTGTAAGTACTAAAAGCTGCTTAATAGGCTGTTATTTTTTTTCCTCATTGACTTACTCTATTTATTCCTTTTGGTCAGTTCATCATTTCCCACTTGAATAATTTCTACCTGATGTAGAATTTTGTAGCCCAGTCACTAAAATAAATCTCCTAATGTATAATCCTGAACAAATTTTAATCTGACACCTCTGGAACATATGCTGTCTGATAACAGTCACATTTATCTCAGAACTTACACTTATTTCCAGTGAATGAGAGTCAATGTTTCCTTGGCTTGCTATAGAGAAACTTCTAGCCTTAAGCCCTTATGTTATTATTGCCCACCAGCTAGTGTACAAAGGGTGGATCCCAGAGTTGATATGAATTAAAAGAAAAGACATGCTTGAAAAAATAAGCCAAACATTTATTCATATAGATTATGAGAAATTAAAGGAGGAGAGCTTTATGTAAGCATTTTCCTAGGAATTATTAAATGTTTTTATTGGGATTCATTATAAGATCAAATGGAAGCTTCACTCAATTTTATTTAGTTTGGGCTCATTTTGCTTTATTTTTTATTAGTACATTAATTATAGAGAGTGCTGACTTTCATTGTTGCATATTCCGTACATGCATATGAAACAGTTGATCAGGCAAGGCCCTAAGCAACTTAGTGAGACCTGTCACAAAATAAAAAATAAAAAGGGCTGGGGATGTATCTCAGTGGTTAAGCACCTCTGGGTTCACTCCCTGGTATCAAGAAGGAAGGAAGGGAGGGAGAAAGGGAGGGAGGGAAGGAGGGAAGGAAATGCTGATGGGTTTTGCTCTTCAGTACTTTCTCTTACCCTCCTTTCCTTCTTCACTTATCCCCTTCCTGCGTCTCATTGATTTCCCTTCTACTTTCATAGCATCTCTGTTTCATCCAAAAGAATGAGCCAACTTACTTCAGAGATACATGCATACCCATGTTTTTTTAATGTTTTTGTATTTTTATACCTTTATTTTATTTGTTTATATTTATGTGGTGCTGAGGATTGAACCCAGTGCCTCACACATGCTAGGCAAGTGCACTACCACTGAGCTACAGCCCCAGCCCCACATGCATACCCATGTTTATTGTAGTACAATTCACCGTAGAAAAGATGAGGAGTCAGCTTATGTGTTCATCAACAGATGAATGGATAAACAAGATGTGGAATATACACACAATGGAGTTTTATTCAGCAATAAAGAAGAATGAAATTGAGACATTTTCTGGAAAATGAGTAGATTTGGAAAGCATTATGTTAAGTGAGATAAACCAGACTCAGAAGGACAAGTGTTGCATTTTTTTCCATATGTATAAACTAGCAGGGCAGGAAGGAAGGATGCTTTATTTATTTTTTTAAGTTGATTTTTCTTGTTCTCTTCTCATTTACCCGATGGTGTTAAATTTATTACTCATATATGGCAACGGTATATAAAAATTACACAACAAAAAATTTGCAGTTGATCAAACCAGTGGTACTACAGGAAATCTATAGTAGAATGAACTATTTAGTTAGCTACTGTTGTGATGACTTACACAACTATGGTTTTCTTGTTTAAAGAATTTATTAAATATGTTATAGGAACCAAGTGTGGTGGTACAGGCCTATAAGCCCAGCAGCACGGAGATTACAAATTTCTTCTCTGAGGCAGAAAGATCACAATTCAAAGCCAGCCTCAGCAACTTAGAAAAGCCCCGAGCAACTTAGCGAGGCCCTTTCATGAAAATAATAAAAAATAGATAAATAAAAAGGGAAAAGGATGTGGCTCAGTGGTTAAGTGCCCCTGTGCTCAATCCTTGGTATAAATAAATAAATAAATAAATAAATAAATAAATAAATAAGTTATAGGGATTTAAATACATTATAGTAATTTTTGTACACTAAAGAATTATCTTGTTCATAAATTTGATATGAATTTTAATAAATATATGTTGCAAAATAGAACCCTAAGTAATCATTAAGTAAATATATATTTACAATTTATTTATATATGTATTTATATAAAATGCATATTTTCATAGCTGTCATAATGATTGGTAACATTTTTTCATCCAAATGTACCTGCCAGAAATATTGTGTTTACCTTTAGAATAAAGAAAGTTAGAGCTTTTTCTACTTTGTATTTTTTCATTGTATGTTTGAGATGTTGAAATCATTCTTCATTCTCAATTACTAGAAAATAATACAGTGAATCCAATGTGGACTAAGAGCCAGATGCCTAGGAAATTCCAACACTGACCAGTAGTAAATAGGTGCTGATGTATATTTTGTCCCTGTTATATCAAATAACATACCTGTTTTCCATTTACTTATTCATGAGATACAGTTCAAATGATCATGGACTTGCAGAATGGAGAACATATTTAGGAGAACCAGAAAATGGAAACATGCATGTAACCATACCTGTTAATTGATAATATAATGTTCTTAATTTTTTAAGGGCAAAATCTTGAAGCAGTATATATTCAAGATTTCATATTCTAAAAGCATCTAAAAAGGAATTTATCATCCTGCATACATTTTATTTTTAAGAGATCATTATATATTAAGCCTAAAAAATATTAGATAAGAAATGTTTGTTATTTACTTAAATTTTATTTTGATAGAGTAAAATGGACCTTTTTCTGTGATTACTTTATTTTCTATTATTTATCATTTATTGTAGATGAATCATTAGTGCATGCATATTTCCCCTCAGTTTAGTAAAAAGTAGTCTATTAGCAATTTAAATGTTGTAGTTACGTGGTTTCTAGTTAAAAACTAAAACAGAAGCTTTTGGTTTAGTCGTTTTTAAAATAATTTTTACCTGTCACTTCATAAAATAATTATAACACTAAAAGTGTAAGCTAAATCAATAGGTAATCTAATAATGCAAGGAGCTATAAGAATATGTTGGGCTCATAAATGAAACACCCGAGATTTATGATATTAAATGTAAAAGCTATCATGTTTTATATTTTTGAGTCCTGATGTACGACCTTTCAAAAGTGTTATATTGGCTATTTATGTGTGTGTGTGTGTATGTGTGTGTGTGTGTGTGTGTGGTTATGTATGTAATATTCACCTGAATTTATCACGTACATTTTCTTTGTACACAAGTGCCTACTTGTAGTTTTTATGAAATCTATTCAGATACCAAGGTTCTAAGTGATATCACCATTTCTTCTCTCAAGCTGCTCTCAGTGTCTCTCCCTGCCCTGATATTTCCCTCACTCCACACTGGCTTTGCCCTTAACCCATCATGAATTCCTTTTTCTAGAACTATTCATAAAAATTTCCCCTCTGTTTGGAATGTTTGCAGACTCCTCTGTTACCTCAGAGGGCCTCCATCCTCATACTATAACAGCATCTTTCTAATGGACTATTAGCTCTCAAGTTATCACTATCCTCTGGAGGGTCTTCTCAGTCATGCCGTCCCTCAGTCTATGCTAAGTATTTCTCTTATGTCCTGCCTGTGCTTATTTACCTCTGTCAGGGGGCCAACCATACTGTTAAGGGATTTCCCCTTTATTTATCTCTCTCCTCAACACTCTAAGCTCCTTTTTTTGCAAAGATTATGTCTTATTTGTCTGTGTATTTCCAAAACAATGCAGCAAAATGTGCTGGCACATGGTAGACACTCAGTAAAGTTTGTTTCATTAGTGCTCATCAAATAAAATCACTTGTGAGTTCCAACTATAAATGTAACCTTAAGTGTACCTATGATCACATCCTTTTATATGCGTGACTTCTGAGTTTTGATAACTATATCATGAATACTAATATTAAATATGGTTATCTCTGGTTTCTCATTTTGAAACAATTCCACCATATTTGTCTTTAAAAATGTGTTTTATTCTCACAAGTAAATTTAGTATATACATTATGAAACATTTTTTCAAAGCAGACTTTTTTTTCAGCTATTTGCAAATGGGAAAGATTGACATACTGTTGTAGACAGAATGAAACTATTTTAAATAAGGCTGTTTCTTGCTTTCATCATTCTCTGATGAAATATAATGGAAAACTGGTGGTTTAACTGTTAACAGTTACATATTCCATTTTTAAGTGATATTTTAAATTTCTTTAAGTAAAGGATTGTTTTTTAAATACCTGTTAGTATTATATGTAATTGGTGTTTTTGTTTGATAGAATAATGAGAATTGCTGATGGGAAATAGAGCCATTTTCATTATTTCTGCAAATAAGATGTGGTAGAATTAAGATTACCATGAATTCTTTGACATTATTTACAAAGAAAAATGACATGTATGTCCCCCTTTTTTGAATCTAAGTGGGCTCTACTATGATTGTGTCCAGTTGAAGACAGTGGAAGTGATGCTGTGCCATTCAGGAGACTGACTAACCACTTCCACTTCGTGTCTCTTGGAACACTCATTCTTTGAGTATTTGTTTTGGGTAAGCCAGCTGACATGTAGGAAGTCTATATTCCCTAAAACCACCATGCTGCAAGAAGCTCAAGACACATGGAGAGAGGGAATTAGAGAGACAGACACAAAGAAACATCAGAATGCCACATAAGTAAATAAAGAATGTGAATCCCTCTTGGAAGTAGATTTTCCTGTCTTGGTTCTCAGCTGACACAACATGAATCATGGGTGATCCACCTATCCATGCTCTCCCCAAATTCCTAAATCACAATTGTGAATTGTATTGATATAGTTTGTTAAGCAACAATAGATAATCAGGACAAAGAATGATCACTTATTTTTTAAAAATTTTCCACATTTTTATTGGTGCATTATAGTTGTACATAATGATGGAGTTTTTGGTTACATATTTGTACATGAGCACAATACAGTTTGGCGTGTATCACTCCGCAGCACTTTCTACCTCTGTTTCCACCTCCCACTCCTTGGTCCCTTTCCTCTACTAATCTGCTTTTGATTTTCATAGATATGCCCCCACCTTTTCCTTTTTCCTCTCTAGCTTCCACGTATGAGAGAAAACACAGAATCTTTGACCTTCTGAGTTTGACTTATTTCACTTCACTAAATGGTCTACCTAGTTACATCCATTTTCCTGCAAGTGACATGATTTCATTTTTCTTTATGGCTAAATGAAAACTCCATGGTTTATATATAACATATTTTCTTTATCCTTTCAAAGGATTTTCTTGTTAAATGACATAGAAGGTTAACATAGTTTATTCTCCTATTCATTTATAATAAATACACAAATATTTTCAAGACTTTATTTTCTTAAAAATTGTTAGGGAATGTTTTCATGATAAAGCGTGAAGAGTGGATTGTGATCTTTAGCATCCTTAGCAATAGACATATGTTACCAAAAGTTTCTTTTCATATTTATTTATTTTTTGGTACTGGGGATTGAACTCAAGGGCACTTATCTAAGTCACCACTAAGCTACATCTCCAGCACTATTTTTTGTGTTTTATTTAGGGACAGGGTCTCACTGAATTGCTTATCACCTTGCTGTTGCTGGGGCTGGCTTTGAACTCGCGATTCTCCTGTCTCAGCCTCCCAAAGTGCTGGGATTACAGGAGTGCGCCACTGTGCCTGGCATATTTCTTATTACTTAATAATTCTTCAAATTATGCCTTTTTCTTCTTATATTAACATGAGAAAAGTTTGAAGGGCTGGGGAATTTATTCTGATAAATAAAATTTTAGAGGATAAAGTGGAATCTAAGATGACCTTATTCTATGATAGCTATCTCTTCTGAATTTTTTGAACACTTTCTTTAATATGTAATTTTTAAAGTATTTTTTTAGTTGTAGATGGACACAATATCTTTATTTGTTTATTTTTTTTAATGTGGTGCTGAGGATCGAACTCACGCACGCAAAGCAAGCGCTCTACCACTGAGCCACAATCCCAGCCCTGCATGTAATATTTTTAGACTTACTTTCACACCTTTTAGGCAAGCCTAAGCCCACTTAAGTGGCAGCAAGAAGAGAGAGAGCAATTAAGGCAATAAGCTGCTACAAAATGCTAGTAGTCAAAATAATTTGACTCTATATATTAATGATTAGAACTTAGAATTATGAGGCAATATGAAGTAATGAAAACTCAATTTATTTACTCTGACAATGATTATGTCAGTAGAAGAAACGAGAACACTTTGAACTGTTAGACTCAATGCAGTTTATTTGTAACTTAAGTCTTTTGCCTTGTGATTTATCCTTTGTCTACTACAAAAACGTGTCCCCAGATTCTTCCTTAGACCATGCACTAAGTGGGAAAATAAGCCTGATTGTATGTACTGGTGCCCATAAGTACTCTTCAGTTGCACATGGGTTTTCTCATTCTGATTTTATTACCTTAAATCAGGGAGAGCATGACCAACACAACTGGGAATTTACCTTTTAGAGTTACCCAGCCTTATGCTGTGCTTACAATTAAGTATTAAGTATCCAACAGTATTATTGGCTCATATCATTCTTGTGCTCCCAAGAATTTAAACTGATGATTCTCAGCTCTGTGCCATTATCCATTATAACATATTTTATAGTATCCTTTTTATCAACATTAAGATGAAACTTATCACCAATATAACATATACATATATGACTTTTTAAAGAAATAAAATGTTCTAATGTAAAAGAGACATAAAATGGAAGTAATAAATAAAAATCAACATGTTTTAGTTACTGAATACTTTTATGACTATGCTATAGACATAATGATGTAGTCAGAGGCTTGCACCTATTCATAAAATTATCACAGATAGGATAACTACAGATGTCGACAGATAGAGGCTGTGGTATTGGTGACTCATCTACCAAGAGCAGCCTTGCAGTACAGTGATTTGATTTTTCAGAAAGGATAAATGACTTGTGACAAAAGTTAGGAACAAAGCAAAGGACAGTCTTTTCAAATACATGGCAGTTGCCGACCTGAAAATTTCACTATTAACAGCAACTG
>PVHX01014990.1:0-48361 GCA_004024805.1 Geosciurus inauris | reverse complement strand
TTGGGGCAGGAAGACGAGGAGCCCCAGCCCAGTCCAGGCACATACCTTCTGCCTGGCTCATCTGTCTTTTCCTCCTTCCATTGTGACACCAGGTGAGCTGGCATCCTCATCAAAGTCAAGAGACTGGCCCTGAGGAGTCCTGGGGCTTTGCCCCCATGGCCACAGTACCCACGGTCCGTTTCTCCTGGTGCCCTGGGGCTCCCAGAGATGGCTTTGCCAAGCAAGCGATGGCGGCTGGAGGAGGAAGGGTAGAGAGGGGAGGGCCAAAAGCTTAGCTGTCCTTTCTGCCCTGCTGGCCTGCACTGAAGTTACTTGTGCACTTTTGAAAGGAACCAGACACTTACCACCCTGGCTATGACCACCTTCACCAGTTCAATGGGGCACTTAAGAGCACCCAACTTCCAGGGCAGCGGTTCTCAAAGTGGGTCTCCCTAACCAGTAGCATCTACACCCCTTGAGAACATGCTAGAAAAGCAAATGGTGGAAACTTCTGAATTAGAAACTTGGGGGATGGGTTCCAGATTGCCAAAACCCATCCCCAGTCTCCACAGGCCCTCCAGGTGACTCTGAAGCATGCTGAAGTTTGAGAACCACTATTTCAGGGCTATTGCAGGAGCTGGTGTAAAATGCCCAGAACATGTCAGACAACCGGGTGTTACTTAGCTGTTCCTGCCATCACCCTCACAAGCACCACGACAGGAATCTTTTCTAATAATGCTTTCATTTCCAAGAGTACCGGGTATTCAGAAATGGAGACACCCTGTCTCTGGAACAAGCCCCAGGATAATGAAAAGATGCAAGTTAAATCCTTAGGTCAAGGTTTCCACTGTCTTTATCACTGATCATAATGATGCACAGGGAACAGCGAGGGCAGTGGGGGTGGGGGGGAGATGCAAGTCCCTATATTATTAAGGAAATAATGTATTAATGGGGCCTATGATAAGAGGGAAATGCTAAAAGCCTAAACCAAAAATGTATCAGGAAAGGGATGGCTGAGGAATGGTTTAATATGCAGAGACAACAGGACAGGAGGCTGTGAAAGAGTAAAACAGAGTAGTAAACATTGCTGTGTGGGGTCTTACAATACTGAGCCAACCACTGCAAGGGAAAGTCGAGGCAGGAAATGTTGGTTGTTGTCAGGCACATAAGGCAGGGATCTGGACCTGGGGTACAGTAAACAAGGGAGAGGGTGGAAAGTTCCCACAGCGTTTTGGGCCTAGCTGTCCAAGTCAGGCCAGCCCCAAGTTATTATAAGGACCAATTTTTCATCAGCCTTGCCAAGAAATCGACTTTTATTCCAACTATGTGTAACAGGATGAGTACAGCCCCCAAAGAGATCAGATCTTAATTCCTGGGGCCTGTAACTGCTACTTTACCTAGCAGAAACTGCAAATGTGATTAAGAATCTTGAGATAAAGAGATTATAGAGAATGACCCGGAGGAGACCTGAATGCAATCCCAAGTATCCTTGGGATTTAGAAGGGAGGTAGAGGGAGATTTAACACAGACCACAGAAAGCAACGTGATCACATAGATGAGAGGGAAGTGGCCCTAAATCAGATGAAGAAGTACAGGCAGCCACCAGAAGCAGGAAAAGGCAAGGAACAAATTCTCCCCTAGAGCCTCCAGAGCAAGTCATGGCTTTCAGCCCATTGATGCAGATTTTGAACTTCTGATTCCCATAACTGCCAGAGAAGAAAATCCTGTCCTGTTAAGCTACCAAGTGTGTGGGAACTTGTTACAGCAGCCATAGGAAGCTAATACGTCTTGTTTCTTGAAAAGACTATTTTTCAGATTTGAGGAAGAGATCCTCTGGTATCTTGCTGAGAGTTTGTGGATTATAGTTTTAGAGCAGGGGAAAGATTCCACATGGTTAGCTTCCTAGCTACTACACCAAGATGCTTGACCATAATTTCACTTAAACACATTTGTCATGTCCTGTGTCCATTTGCTATAAAATCAGCTCTATTGCAGTTCATCTCATTTTAACATGGAAAGGCTGAGACTCAGAAAAGCTGTTAGGAAATGTGCATGTAGCATGTGTGAGCAGATATTCTAATAACACAGAAGAGAACAATGAGCACAAAATAAAAGCTTAATTAATTCTTGTTGATTGACTTACATATCTGAAGAATTGGCTAACCCTATAGGAAAAGCAAAGTAGTAAATCAGAAAAGTAAATTATTTTCCAAGTGATTTTACATGAATATCAAATCATAAACAGACTGTTTTCCACATGATTGTCAATGGTAATAAAATATTTTGCCAGCTGGGTGCTGTGGCACACGCCTGTAATCCCAGTACTTTGTGAGGCTGAGACAGGAGAATCATGAGTTCAAAGCCAGCCTCAGCAACAACGAGGCGCTAAGCAACTCAATGAGACCCTGTCTCTACATAAAACACAAAATAGGGCTGGGGATGTGGCTCAGTGGTCGAGTACCTCTGAGTTCAATTCCTGATACCAAAACAAAAAACAAAAATGTTTTGCCAATGAACAGTCTGCTGGATAATTTTTTTTTTTCTTTTTTTTTTTGGTACCAGGGATTGAACTCAGGGGCACTCAACCACTGAGCCACATCCCCAGCCCTATTTTGTGTTTTATGTAGAGACAGGGTCTCACTGAGTTGCATAGCACCTTGCCATGGCTGAGGTTGGCTTTGAACTCTCGATTCTCCTGTTTCAGCCCCCCAAAGTGCTGGGATTACAGGCGTGTACCATGGCGTCCAGCTGGATAATGTTTTTTAAGAGTAATTCTTGGCTCAGTGAATTTAGACCAATTGAAAGGCAAGATGTGTGAAGTGACATTGGTATCTTGAATATCACCATACTAAACTTGCCGGTACCCAAGTTTAAAACTTCCAGAGACTAGGTAAAAAATTGTATCTTCCTACCCAGGCACAGTGGCACATGCTTATAATCCCAGCAGCTCAGGAGACTGAGGCCAGAGGATCACAGGTTCACAGCCAGCCTCAGCAACTTCCCAAGGCTGTCAACAACCTCGTGAGATCCTGTCTCAAAATGAAAAATAAAAAGGGCTGGGGATGTGGCTTAGTGGTTAAGTACCCTTGGGTTCAATCCCCAGCACACATAAGAAAAAAAAAAAGGTCTACCAACTGCATTTTATCAAAGGCAAAGCTAAGGCTTGGTCACTTGACTAAAATGTGGCCATTTTAATAACTAGCACTTATCAAAATCTTTTTTTTTTTCCTTTGGGTACTGGGGATTGAACTCAGGGGCACTCAATCACTGAGCCACACCCTCAGCCCTATTTTGTGTTTTATGTAGAGACAGGGTCTCACTGAGTTGCTTAGTGCCTTGCTGTTGCTGAGGCTGGCTTTGAACTCACAATTCTCCTGCCTCAGCCTCTGGAGCCATGGGGATTGCAGGTGTGCACAACCATGCCTGGCTCAAAACTGTTTTTCAAAGAAGTGGGAACCAAAAAATAGGAAAGGAATAAAATGGCTATAATACTATATATCTGCAATGTATTACGGATTATATGTAAATATATATAAAGAGGCATTATGAGTTGAGATAAATTTATTCTCTTGCTTAATGGCCATCTTCCATATTTCTCCTAGCTTTAGATATTTCTTGGTTTAATTTTTAATTTTTTTATTTTTTGGCACCAGGGATTGAACTCAGGGGCACTCGACCACTGAGCCACATCCCCAGCCCTATTTTGTGTTTTATGTAGAGACAGGGTCTCACTGAGTTGCTCAGCGCCTCGCCATTGCTGAGGCTGGCTTTGAACTCGCCATCCTCCTGTCTCAGCCTCCCTAAGTGCTGGGATTACAGGCTTCTTGGTTTAATTTTAGATCTAGGGGTACCTAAAAGGAGCCCAGGTTTTCTCCATTGCGTGCCTATCACATTCCAAGAAACAAAAGGGATGCCATTCTTTGGAGCAGCTCCTGCCCCGATATTGCTCAAGGCAGCGATCTTAATGCAGTGGCAGGTTTTTCCACACTGTGCAATCGCAGGGAGCTGTGGCCCAAAGGCAGCTGTAAAACCCACGTGTTAGAATAACTTAGATTGCTTGTGATAGATTAAATAAACAAACATACAATGAACCAACTATACAGCACAGAACTCTGACCCACAGAGGAAAAGAAACACGTAATCTCCATCCTGCCCTGCTCAGAACTGTCAGGACGAACTCAGAGGCTGATGACTTCCTTATTTCTGCCTCTACTTCCAAACCTGGACAAACCAGAGAATCCCAAATAACCTTCCCAAACCCAAGCACATAAAATGGCCCATTACTAGTTGACCCCCTTCCACCCAAATATAATCCCCAAATAAATCACATAAGATGCTCCATTTCTAGTTATCCCTCCTACAGCTTCCCCATGACAACCACCTCCAATCAGGGATACCCCCCCAAAAAAAACCACCCACACCTTTCTTTTTCTTGTTCTTTTTTAAGTTATAGAGCCTTTTATCTCCTTTATCTTCAAACTCTTTCTTCTAGCAAATATTCTTTCTCTCTCTCACCCCAGAGACTGAATCCAGTGGTGCTTAACCACTGAGCTATATCCTCAGCCCATTTTTATATATTTTATTTAGAGACAGGCCCTCCTTACTTTGCTCAGGGCCTTGCTAAATTGATGAGACTGGCTTTGAACTCAAGATACTCCCACCTCAGCCTGCCAAGCACTGGGATAACAGGTGTGCACCTGGTGCTATCATTGCAATTTCTGAATACAGAGTCTGTTCTCAAGGGTGGTCTTCATTTATTCCCATGTATGAATGTTTGTGCTGAGTATCATGATTAATATAAAAACAGGAAAAGCCAAACCTCCAGCTATTCACAATGCAGTGTACTTTTGTAACTACCTGAGAACTCCCGGCCCCTAATTGTGTTTGAGGGAAGGGCTTTTACGTCTTCAAAAGATGTAAATAAAAAGCTTAATAAATTGGTATTTTAGAACATTTATTTGTGCTTCCAGAAGATTATCAATTTAATTTTTTGTTAAGTTGAGAAGTAAAAATTGTATACATATCATTCCATTTAGTTTTTCAGTGTTTACAGGTTGATATGCACTGTGACTCTTTTTTTTTTTTTTTTGTTCTTAGAGTTTTACCATTGAGCTACAATCCCAGTCCTTTTCATTTTTTATTTTGAGACAAGGCCTCGCTAAAGTCGTGAGCCCTCGCTAAATTCGTGAATCCTCGCTAAATTCCTGAGGCTGGACTTAAAATTGCCATGCCCCTGCCTCAGCCTCCAGAGTTGCCAGGATTATAAACATGTGCCACCGCGCCCCACATGACTCCGTTTTTTGTGAAACACACACACACTCCTAGGAAAAGGCTTTGGGGGAGAACAAGGGATGTGTATTTTCTAAAATACGTTTTCTACAATGAATGTCTTTTCCATGATTCTAAAACCTGGAAGCATTTGAGATAATTTCCTTGTGTCTTTATGTATAAACCTGAATTTTCTCCAAGTTATTTCCTCAAACTGTGAAGCCTCAACCCTCATGATAAATATTTTTAAATGAATTTATTAAATCAAATCTCAAGTGTAGCATTTGGAGTCTGAGGAAGACATAATCCAGAGAGTAGTTAATAAAAGTCGTTTTCATCTTTCCCAACCGCATCTCATTTTTATTAAAAATGTCCTGCAAATACTTTCTGGTGGGCTTCAGAGAGGCTTGGGGCGAAAGAATCCCCGAGCAAACGCCACTGGGTCGCAGGAGCCCCCTTCCCTCCCAGCGCTGGGACCCTGCCTGTTGAAAACTCCTTTCCCCCCGGATTGCTGGAGCCCAGTCGCAGCCCACCCGAGGCCGGGGAAGACGTCTGCCCCGGGCTCCGCCTTCCTCTGCCGGCCCCTCCGCGGGAGCGCAGCCACCAGGCGCCACCGGCGCAGACCGGCTCCGGCCCTGCAGGACCCTGGCCCACAGGCCGCGGTCTGACGGAGACGTGGGCCGGGGATGAAAATCCAGAGCTCGCTCCGGGTTTCTGTCACCAGCCACCCGCCGGAGCATCCAGGCGGCAAGCCTGGCTGATCCCGGCCGGTCCCGGGCGGCTCCCGCCCCTCCTCTACCCGGAGCCGCCCACCCCTCGCGGGGTCGCCCACCCTCCCGAGTCCGAGAGGCGCGCCCCGCCCCGGGGACAGAGGGCCCCGCCCCGGGGACAGAGGAACCCGCCCGCATCACGCGCCGGGAATCGGAGCGCCCGGAGGCCCCGCCCAGCGGCCGTGCCAGCCAATCGCAAAGCGCGCAGGCGGCGGGGGCGGGGCGGCCGGGCCGCAGACTCGGGGCTTTAAAGTCCGAAACAGGCCCGCCGTGCCAGATGCTCGGACCTCGGCGACCTCTGGGAACTGCGTGTGCGGAGTGCGCGTGCGCAGCTGCGGCCGCCCAGGTGAGCGCCCCCGGCGAAGTCGGCGCCGCGTGGGGTGGGGCCGCGCAGTGGCCCCTGGACGCGAACCCGGGAACGGAGGCGTGTGTGCAAAGCCGTGCCATCCTTGTGTGAGGAGGCGGGGAGGGCGGTGGAGGACCCGAGAGGGGCCGAGGCCGCTGGGCGGGGGTCCCGCGCTGGGCGGCGCTCTCGGCCGTCAGGCGCCGAGGCCAGAGGGCCCCAGGCCGCGCCGTCTCGGGGCCCGGCCGGCCGTGCAGGGCAGCTGGACCCGGGTCGCGGTGCCATCGCTCCCTGCGCCGCCATAACTCCCGCTGGCAGCGGCTGGCGGGTGCGCAGGGGAGCGGGCGGCGCCCCGGCTGCCCGGAGCAATCTCGGGAGGGCTGCGCTTCGCCGCGGGCAGAGCCCGACACGGCCGCGGAGGGCGCGAGGGGGCATCCCGGCTCCCCGACCCCGTGACCCCTGATGCCCTCGCTGGCGAGGCTCCCCGGGCGAGCTAGGCACTGTGGGTCGGTAACCTGGACCAGCATCTCCTCGTTTCCTTTCAGATCCGCAATCATAAGGTATCGTTGAGACTCACCAAAACCTAAATTATCATCGCACTCTAGGAATGGAGTTACTTTTTTCATACTTGTAACATCTGTCAGGCTGGTTTTCATTTTGGAAGCTCAGCCAAATAATCTTTAAAATAATAATAATAATCCCTGCCTGCATCCTAAACCATTTCAGCTTTTGTGTTAATACGTGGGAGGGCAACTTAAGTGCTTTTACTCCACTATGGTGTCTTTAACTTTTTAAAAGAATTGGTTTCATCAGAAGTTTCTTTTCCCTTCCCAGGTTTCTGAACCATGAATCTCCCACTCTTCCTGGCCGCCCTTTGCTTGGGAATCGCATCAGCTATTCCAAAATTTGATCAAAACTTAGACACACAGTGGTACCAGTGGAAGGCCACGCACAAGAGACTATATGGCATGGTCAGTAACATTGAAATTGTCCAGGGGAACCCTGCAGAAAGTGATCCTTGCTGTTGAGAGTTTAGGGCCAGAGAGCAGCTTCTAGAGGCCAGCTCCTACCAGGCAGTAACCTAAGTGCACTGGTGTGCACACAGTGGTGTCTGGGCTTGGAGACCAGCTCTCAGGAGTGTGAAGCCCTCCCTGGCCATGGTTTCTCTTCCATCTATGCTAACAAGTGTCCCCTTGGTGAGCACGGGTTGGGCTTCAAATGGAAATAAAAACTATGCGTTGTGCTTGCTTCTAGAATGAAGAAGGATGGAGGCGAGTGGTGTGGGAGAAGAACCTGAGAATGATCGAGCAGCACAACGGGGAGTACAGCCAGGGGAAGCACGGCTTCACCATGGCCATGAACGCCTTCGGGGACCTGGTGCGTGTGCTGTGGGCATTTCTTCTTCTTTTTTTAAAAATCTGTTACCGTTTTAACATTTCATTTACCTTTTCATTGAAGACCAATGAAGAATTCAAGCAGCTGAAGAATGGCTTTCAAAACCAGAAGCACCCGCGCCAGGGGAAAGTGTTTCAGGAACCTCTGCTGTTTGGGGCCCCCAAATCTGTGGATTGGAGAGAAAAAGGCTACGTGACTCCGGTGAAGAACCAGGTGTGACAGTGTTGGGTGCAGACCTTGCATCTCCCACAGGACAGCCAGGCGGGCATCGTGGCTCTGGTAGACTGCCAAGCAGCGTCTAATTCACTTTTTAACTTTTTTTATTTTTACTTTTTTTTGGAGGGGGGGTATCAGAGATTGAACTCAGGGCCACTCAACCACTGAGCCACTTCCCAGCCCTCTTTTGTGTTTTATGTAGAGACAGGGTGTCACTGAGTTGTTTAGCACCTTGCTGTTGCTGAGGCTGGCTTTGAACTCACGATCCTCCCATCTCGGCCTCCCAAGCCGTTTTTATTTTCACTTTTTAATTTTAGCCTCCAGCCCCCACCTGGATCCTTGCACCACGCCCAGGCTGGTGTCCCATGTGCTCTGGGTTCACACCAGAATTAAAGAATATTCACAAATATAAGATGTTGTCAGGGGCCTGGGGATATAGCTCAGTTGGTAGAGTGCTTGCTTTGCATGCACAAGGCCCTGGGTTCAATCCCCAGCAACACACACACACACAAAGATGTTGTTAGTCTTTGTCTTGCAAACTGTCTGCTTTTCTATTACCTTTTCAGGGTCAGTGTGGTTCCTGTTGGGCTTTTAGTGCAACTGGGGCCCTGGAAGGACAGATGTTCCGGAAAACTGGCAAACTTACCTCGCTGAGTGAGCAGAACCTTGTTGACTGCTCTCAGCCTCAAGGCAATCAGGGGTGCAATGGTGGGCTGATGAATTACGCCTTCCAGTACATCAAGGACAATGGAGGTCTGGACTCTGAGGACTCCTATCCATACGAAGCACAGGTACAATGAAGCATTTGCTCCTTCTAGCTCTGTTTTTGGCAAGTGAAACCCTTTTCCGAGATAACACTTTATTCAGAATTCACATTTTATTTTATTTTATTTTTGGGGGTACTTGGGGATTGAACTCAGGGGCACTCGATTGAACTCACTGGCACATCCCCAGCCCTATTTTGTATTTTATTTAGAGACAGGGTCTCACTGAGTTGCTTAGTGCCTTGCTTTTGCTGAGGCCGGCTTTGAACTCAGGATCATCCTGTCTCAGTCCCCTGAGCTGCTGGGATTACAGGAGTGCGCCACGACGCCCGGTATCAGAATTCACATTTTAGATGGTAGAATTTATATCTCCACATTGTCAGTACCATTCTTCATTAGATATCATTAGCCTTTGTACAGTTCTGGGTGGTTAAGGTGAGCTATTGTGCTGTGTCACCTGGAGAGTATGCAAACCATTTTACACATAAGCTTTCTCCATTGTAATAAGAAGAAACTGTGGACAAGTCAACCTAGGGGGTCTCATTGAAAAATATCAACTAATCTTTTTAAGATTCAAATCAACTAAAAGCATTTCACTTTCATCCTATAAAGTTTATACCGGTATTGACTTAAATCATGATTTGCAAATTGCTGAGGGTTCTGGTTCTAGAACTCAGGTTCCCGTGAAGGTAAATGGTAGTAATCCAGTTTCTTCTCTTTAACTTTCAAAGGATGGAACCTGTAAGTACAAGCCTGAGTTTGCAGTTGCTAATGACACTGGATTCGTGGACATCCCTCAGCGGGAGAAAGCCCTCATGAAGGCCGTGGCCACCGTGGGGCCCATCTCTGCTGCCATTGATGCAGGCCACACATCCTTCCAGTTCTACAAATCAGGTGGGTGTTTGTATCTTACCTGACACAAGTTCAGGCAGAATGGAAGACAGCATCCTGGCTGAATCTTTGATATGGAGTCCTTCCCAGGACCGGGGATTGAACTCAGGGACACTCGACCACTGAGCCACACCCCCAGCCCTATTTTGTGTTTTATGTAGAGACAGGGTCTCACTGAGTTGCTTAGCGCCTCGCAGTTGCTGAGGCTGGCTTTGAACTTTTGATCCTCTTGCCTCAGCCTCCCAAGCTGCTGGGATTACAGGCGTGTGCCACCACACCCAGCTTAGGTTTTTTAAGTGTTTAACATGATAATGTTTCCATTTGACATAATTAAGCATTTCCTCGTGATTATTTATTCAGAAATATTTTTAAATGACTACTGAATCAGTCTGTAGGTGAAATCTAATTTACTTATTTTCCAATTGTCAAATCTTTTTCCAAAAGATTTTTACTACTTTAATCAGAGTTATAAAGAACCTTATAGCTCAAAGGTGTGTGTTTTGGTTATTTTATGTGTGCTATTTCTTTAGACTTAGGAGTAGAAGGGGATTATGCTGATAGATGTGTAAACCAGGAGATGAGTGCTTGAATTACCTTTGCCTTTACAACAATAGGTCTGCCTGGCACGGTGGCACACACGTGTAATCCCAGGGAAGGCTGAGACAGGAGGATCACAGTAAGAACAGGCTAACCTCAGCAACTTAGGAAGGCCCTAAGCAACTTAGCAAGACCCTATCTCAAAATAGGGTCACTTTTGTGACAAAGTGCCCCTGGGTTCAATCCCCAGTACGAAAAAATATAAATAAAACAATAAATCTTGGAAAACAGTTAAATAGAAAGTATTTGGACTTGTGGAATTACGTTGATTTCTAATGAGTAGAGGTTGATTTTTTTCCCTTATCAGCAATTACTGTTTTTTTGGCAAATACTATTTAAGTTCTTTATAGTATTTGGAACGTTCATGACGTTCGACTAGATTTAGAGATGCCTTCCTACCCTGGGTGACAGGGTGGGCCACTGTCACATGTCACTTGGAGCCTCTCATTCCAGTGTGGATTTTATTCTCCCAGGCATTTATTATGATCCAAACTGCAGCAGCCAGGACCTAGATCATGGTATTCTTGTGGTTGGCTATGGTGTTGATGAAACAGATTCAAATAAGAAATTTTGGCTTGTCAAGAACAGGTATGAAACTCTATTATATTTTAAATTGGAAACAGAATTCTTAGTTGGGATTAATATTCGAATACAGGTTCAGAGAAGCTCAATGTTACAATCCCAAGAAGTCTTAATTCTTAGAGTAAACACAGAAATATTAATATTTGGTTATAAGATTCCATACCAAGCTTTCAGGGTTATTAATAGGTATTTGTAATGTAGCATTTCCAAAATCTGAAAATTTTCTTATCCTGAAAAACATTTGGCCTCAACAATTGAAAGCTTGTGGGACTTTACGGTTGGGGGCAGATTTCCTTTTTCAACAAGATAAAGCATGTGCAAACATCTGCTTCTGTTTCTTTAAGTCTGAAAGATTGTTCAGGAATCCAGCAGGTTGCAGGAGAATCCTTCCTGTTGGCATTCGATGCCCTCCATCCCATTTCATTCTTAGAAGCCTCAAAGGTTGGGATCGAATTTCATGACTAATTGTCTTTTATTGAGATGTGATGTAATATGGCGCGTGGAGACAGCATATACAGATGTGATAGGTTTAGAATAGTGCCCAGTCATGCTCTAAACACTAATGTCAGCTGTTATTAATGAAGCTAATCTTTCTTTTCTCTTTCTCTCTTTCTCTCTCTGTCTCTCTCTCTCTCTCTTTTTTTTTTTTTGTATACAATGAAAAACCTTCAGCTGGGGTCCAGAATGGGGTGCAGAGGGCTATGTCAAAATGGCCAAAGACAGGAGCAACCACTGTGGAATTGCCAGTGCGGCCAGCTATCCCACTGTGTGAGCTGATGGATGGTGGCAGTGGAGGGCTTGAGGACAGCGTGGCCAGAGAAATTCATTCTTAAAACTGACCAAACCTTTATTGTGTAAAACAATACTTGAATCATTGAGGATCCAAGTTGTGATTTGAATTCTGTGACATTTTTACAAGGGTAAAATGTTACCACTACTTTCACTACTGTTATAAACAGCTTCATGATATTGAAGACTCGTTTAATTCTAAGACTTTTGAATTTTCGTTTTTTAAAATGTATAAAGCTTTCTTTACAGAATAAATGTTAGTTCAGTATATAGAGGTGGAAATTCTGTTTGTAATGCATTGACATTTTATTTAGTTGGAAAATGTAATTGGGCTCCCAAGACATGATTCAATGTGTCAGTGGTACATTAGGAGAAAGATGAAGGAGGCTGGATGGCCTTCTGGTGTTTCACTAAAAAATACAAATTTTATGTCAGTTGCCCATTGGCTGTGTATAACCCAACTCTATAGTTTTATTTTTTAATTGACATATAATGTATATATTTAAGCTGGGCACAGTGGCACATAGCTGTAATCCCAGCAGCTTGGGAGGCTGAAGCAAGAGGATCTCAAGTTCAAAGCCAACCTCTGCAACTTGGTGAGGCCCTAAGCAACTCAGCAAGACTGTGTCTCCTAATATAATATAAAAAAAGAGAATGTGTTTCAGTGGTTAGGCACGCTGGGTTCAATCTCCAGTACCAAAAAAAAAGAAAAAAAAGGAAAGAAAACATTATATATTTGGCCGGGCGCGGTGGCTCAAGCCTGTAATCCCAGCACTTAGGGAGGCTGAGACAGGAGAATCGCGAGTTCAAAGCCAGCCTCAGCAATGGCGAGGCGCTAAGCAACTCAGTGAGTCCCTGTCTCTAAATAAAACACAAAATAGGGCTGGGGATGTGGCTCAGTGGTCGAGTGCCCCTGAGTTCAATCCCCAGTACCAAAAAAAAAAAATTATATATTTGTAGGCTACAAATACAATTTGATATGTGTGTACATGGTAGAATTATCAAATTAGAGTACCAAGCATACTTATCACCTCAATATTTATCATGTCTTTGTTTTGAGAATATTTAAAGATGTAGCTGTTTTTAACTGTAGTCACTTTGCTAGGCATTAGAACTCTAGAAGTTACCCAACTCTTGAATCACAATTTTTTTTTTTGTACCAAGG
Organism: Geosciurus inauris; assembly: GCA_004024805.1. Taxonomy (NCBI): domain Eukaryota; kingdom Metazoa; phylum Chordata; class Mammalia; order Rodentia; family Sciuridae; genus Geosciurus; species Geosciurus inauris. The sequence continues at coordinate 35,602 of PVHX01014990.1, read as the reverse complement.
ATTGAACTCAAGGGCACTTGACCACTGAGCCACATCCCCAGCCCTATTTTGTGTTTTATGTAGAGACAGGGTCTCACTGAGTTGCTTAGCACCTCGCCATTGCTAAGGCTGGCTTTGAACTCGTGATCCTCCTGTCTCAGCCTCCCAAAGTGCTGGGATTACAGGCGTGCGCCACCACAGCTGGCATGAATCACAAAATTTGACAAATAATCTGATGGACAAGGGCAAATTGTTTCATAAAGAAACAAGTTACTTAATGGAAAAGTGAATAGATACACAAATTCACATGTTTTAGATGCTAGGAAAGGATGTCCCTTCCTTTGACTCAAGGTGGTTAGGTGATGAAAGCCACGTAGCTCATTTCTGGAACTCTTTCCTGAACTGCAGGTGAAGACCACATGACCCCTTGGCAGTCCCAGGAAGGGCCCAACGCAGGGGATTGCCAGGGTAGTTTCTGTTCTGCCAGGTCTCTGACGGTCCACATAGTTCTCCTGGGAAACCTGTTCACAAAAATAAAGTTAACAGTTGTGATTAACAAATCTCAGGTATTTGGTAATATATGGAGAAATGTGTTCAAGGTCCAAAGGAGATTAGGCCATGAAAACAGTCCCCCAGCTTTGGAAGATGGGTGAGAGATCACAGGTGAAGGACAGGCCAGAAGTCCCTAGGCCAAACTTGGACTTGGTCACCTAATCCCTGACTTAAAAATAGCAAACAACAGACTCAGCTTATAGTCAGGGACATGCTAATAAGTACAAAAACAGTATTTGCTTATTTAAAAGACTGGAAGGAAGTATGCCAAACTTTTGTGGCAATCATGGGTGATTATTTCTTTAACTTGTTCTGTAGAAAGTATTTTTATTACCAGGGAAAATATAGATACAATATACCTGCATTCTGCAGGCTAAGTGGGGGGGGGGGGGGCGGGTGTTGAAAGATAATCTAAAACCTATGAATCTGTATGTGTTGCCAGTCCGGTAAGAAAATGTCAGTTAGCTGGTAAGACCCTAAACTGTCCATAAGGCATTGTGAAGGAAATGAGAGCTGGGGAACAGGTGGGCCTATGTCCCACGTAGCCTTTGGTAGCCTTTGTCCATAGCCATCTACCACATTCTCTCTGAGTTTCCTCTGAGAAAGGATTTTTCTTGCTTGGCAACAGCAGCTAATTCCACACTCCACACACTTCTGGAACCACCAGGAGGCTCTAAGGAAACACCCAGGTGCTAAATTGAAAGTGGGGTGGCTTTTGTTGAATTTCAAGTTCTAAATCTCTCAAAGCAGAACCACCCTAAGCTGTCTAAATTGTAAATATGTGAAGGTTTTGTCATTTTCAAAGACCTTTGAAACACTTGCAACTTGTGAAAAGTTTCAAACCTCAGCTATCCTCAAAAAGCATTTTTCAAAAAAGCAAATAGACTCAAAGCACAAACTGATTACCAGTATTTTCTGTGCTCCAGCATCTGAATAGTTATCCTAGTTAAACTGCAAAGGAGGTAAGGCAAGGTGCGGCTGACGTGATTCAGCAAAGGATGAGGGAGGAATTTTCCCACAGGAGAGTGTAGCTGTAACACCAGGGTCTCTTGTTAGAAGAAGGAAGGCCGGGGACAAATTAGGAAACCGCCATCACAACACATATTTCAAACTTGTGTTTGGCCTATGAAGTGTGAAACTAGGTGTGTTTTCTAAATTTATTCCCTTTCTGACTGATTTAAAAGTATTTAAGAAAACTCAGATCTCCAAGTATTCATGTATGTGTGTGTATATATTTCCGACGCCACTCGACTGTACACACTGAATTTCACAAATGTTCATGATCTCTGTATTTTTAAATAATAAACTTCTGAGAGTGGCTCCATGGTCTCTTTCCTGAGTACTACACTTCAATACTTCATAGTTGGCAGTTTCATTCTTTTGGGTGTCATCACTGTGCTGGGCTCAGGGACACAGAATGAAGCAAATAGTCATGGTCCCGCCCTCGTGAGCCTGTGCAAAACCTCCGTCCCTGCTACCACGGTCACTGTTCCTGATCCCATTGGGTCTTTGAGTCTGTAGTTTTCCAAAAACAGCTCCAGTAATCTACTTATTTAACACAGGCACCAAGTTGCAGCCACCAATAAACTGCTAGAGCTCTTTCCAACCCTGCAGTCCACCATATTGGATGAACAATCTCTGCTTAATAAATACAATAAATCATATCAATAAATCCTGTCTGCTACAACTTTGTTTCTTATTTCAGTACCTCTAGGCTTCATCCATTCCTATCCTTATTCCCCAGATTTATTCTAGATAAATTGGAAAAATCATGCAATTCTTTTGGAATGTAGTTTATGTCTTCATTACACTTTGTGTGTGTGTGTGTGTGTGTAGCTGGGGACAGAACCCAGGGCCTCACACATGCTAAGCAGGCACTCCACCCCTGAGCTCCTCCTCCAGCTCAGCTTTTCCAGAGCTGCTGGAAATAAAGTCTAGAAACAAGATTGGTGGAGGTGGATACTGAGGAGCATCAGCAGCGTCTTGCAGTGCCTTACCTGAAGGGAGGCCATTCTAGGTTTCTCAGGCAAAGCAGAGTGAACCCCATCAAACGGGAAGGGCGGACTGCTTCTACTGGCAAAGAAGACCTAGCAGAATTTAGGAATTCAGTGTTCCCAGCTCCACCAGGATGCGCCCTGTATCCTCCAAATTTCAGAATCTTTCCTGCACATGGTCCCCAGCCAGTGAGACTGAGAATTCAGTTTGCATTTTCATTCACCAGCTTAGAGGATGAGACTTTGGGTTGTTTGTTTGTTTGTTTTCAGAAATCTTAGCTCTGTGGTTACAGATGATAAGGGCTTTCAGATCATAGAGAAAATTTTCAGGTCAACTATGTCACTGTAGCCTGGAAGTCAAAGCCCTAAGTGCCTCTTTTTTGTGGGGGTGGGGGATACCAGGGATTGAACTCAGGGGCACCCGATCGCTGAGCCACATCCCCAGCCCTGTTTTGTGTTTTATGTAGAGACAGGGTCTCATCGAGTTTAGCACCTCACCGTTGCTGAGGCTGGCTGTGAACTGGCGATCCTCCTGCCTCAGCCTCCCTAAGTGCAGGGATTACACACATGTGCCTCCGTGCCTGGCAGAAAACTCATTCTTAAGCTTCCTTTTCTCTAGAACTGCCTTCCATAGCCAAATGGTCAGGAATGGGCTCATGGGATTGTGAGGGCTGGCAAGCCCCAAATTCTCAGGGCGGGCCAGCAGGCAGGGACTCAGGCAGCCTTTCCATGTGACTCCTGCTCCCAAGGCCTTTCCATGACTGGTGAGGCCTGCCCACACTGTGGAGGCTGATGTGCCTCAGTCAGTGACAACTACTGTGGGTGCTGATCACATCCACATGAGACCAATACATTCACAGTGATGCCTGGACCAGTGTCCATCTGAGCAACAAAGCTCCACAGAGCGGCCACGTAAAATTCAAGCATTAAGGGAGCATTCTTCCAGACGTGTCCCCTCCTCCGTTATGCCTGCCCCACCCTCCTGCCTCCTCCTTCCCTTGCCTCCCGCTGCTCTGATCTCTCAAAACACATGCACTGAAACATTCTTGACTCTTATTCTTGCCATGTAATATGTTGTGAGCACAGATATTTTTTTCCTTAAATGCATTTTGCAGACTCACAATCTCAGGACTGAGGCCACCCAGACACCAAATATTCCATGATCTAGAGTTTATTTCTCTCATCCAAAATCACTCCATAAAGTCGTGATAAAACCAATAATACAATCCCCAGCACTCAAGGAGGATTGCGAAATCCTTCGAGTTATACAGCTTCATTGGACACCAAAGTAAGGCCAAGAAAAGTCGGGATCAGGCTCCTGGAGTCTCCTGTTCTGTAACCATGGGTTGGAATTTGCAGCTTCTGCTACGGTAACAGAGTCTCAGCTTCTCACTTTTGCTTTATTGTGTGATTCCTTTACTGCTCATGGCCTGGCAAGGAAACTGGTGAATCCTACAGCTCCTGTGACCTCTGGCACCCGTTGGCTGTGCCCTTTCCAGAGCAGGATTCAGCCGGGTAGGGCGTCTCCCTGAACATGTCCACAAGTTACTGGATGGGAAATTGTGAGCCCATGAGTTGTTTTTCTTTGTTAACCGTGTCATTTTAGAACCAAAGATTTATTTGACATACAGGAATTAATCCACATGACTTTGAAAAGAATAAACCCATTAAGGACAGAGAGCAAGCATGCTGAGGGAGGTATAAAAGAGTCTTTTTCTCACAGTCAACTGATCTCATTGTGGCCAGAGAAACATAGTCTTGTCTATGAAGTGCAATTTTCAAGTGTAAAAAGCAAACCTAGAATAATTTAAAATGATTTTTAAACAGATAGACTTACACATTGCTGTTTGTGCATTTAAAAATGTTCATGAAGGATACGATATGAACCAGATATACCACTTGTAGATGATAAAAGGGCACTTTGTATGCTGTACTATCTCAATTTTTTTTTTTTTTTTTTTTTGTACTGGGGATTGAACCCAGAGGCTCTTAACCAATGAGCCACATCCCCAGCCCTTTTTAAATTTTATTTAGAGACAAGCCTGGCTGAGCTGCTGAGGTTGGCCCTGAACTTGAGATCCTTCTACCTTAGCCTCCTGAGCCACTGGGATTACAGGTGTGCCTGGCCTCTCCCTGGCTTCCTACTCCCCCATCCTTTGTCCACAGACAGACCAGCAGTATATTGCTAATCACCCAACACTCAGAAATCTGATACAGATAGGAGCAGCCCTCACAAGTAAAAAGCAAGACGGCTCTATACATGTGAAACCTAAGTGAGCCTGGAGCACATCTGCCAAGTGAAATAAGACAGATGCAGAAAGACTAATGTTGCCTGGTCCATTGACCTGAGAGATCTGAAATATTCTTCATTACTCTCTAAGGTGGAATAATGTTCTGTTTTATGCATATGCCACATTTGGCTTATCCATTCATCTGCTGATGAACAGTTGAGTTGTCATTATGGTTTGGATGCAGGTGTTGCCCAAAGGCTCATGCTTGAGAGACGGCAAGAAGGTTTAGAGGAGAACTGACTGGGTTAAGAGCCTCGACCCAATCAGTGAAATAATCCCTAACGGAATTACTGGGTGGCGGCTGAAGATGGGCACGGTGTGGCTGGAGAAGGTGGGCATTGTGGGTGTGCCTTGGGGTTTATATTTAGTATCTGGCGAGTGTAGTCTCTCTCTCTCTCTGCTTCCTGATCATCTTGTGAGCTGCTTCCCTCTGCCACACTCTTCCACCATGATGTCCTGCCTCACCTGGAGCTCAAGGAACGGAGCCTGCTATCTATGGGCCGAGACCTCTGAGACCGTGAGCCCTCAAATAAACTTTTCCTCCTCTACAATTGTTCTGGTCCAATCTTTTAGTCACAGCAGGAGAAAAGCTGGCTAAAATAGTTGTTGTCAGCTTTTGGCTATTATTATTTTTATTTGGGCTGTTGTTATTATTAAGGCTATTATTATTTTGGATACTACGATTGTGATTGTCATTATTACTTGCGCTGCTGTGGACATTCATTGGTGGCAAGCATCTGCACGGAATTGCTGGGTCAGATGGTAACTCTTCGTTTAACGTTTTGAGGACCTGCCAAGCTATTTTCCACAACAGCTGAAACATCTTACATTCAAACCAGTAATAGGACCCAGATAAAAGAAATTTGAAGTGTACTTAAATAAAATACTGCTCCTTAGTGTCATTTGCACTTGGTTTCCAGTGGCAAATAGCGTGGCCATAGCCTTGACCAGATCTCTCTCAATGGTTTTTACTAGTCATTTAAATGAATAACAGAAGGCTTGAGGACCTTTAATTAACACACATACACACAAATGCATCTCACCAGATTAAGCCATCCCAAACACCTACGAAATTTAAATAAAAACTGTCTTTGCTAGGGAAATGCCGCTCTAGAACAAATTCCCTGGGCCCCTTTGTCACCCTGACTCCTTCTATTAAAATAAATGACTGTCCAATTCTGCCATTCTGTCAGAGTGACAGAATGCAGGCATGGTCTATTAAACAAGCCTATTTGCTACGAGTGACAGAAATCAATTTGAGACTGGCTTATGCAAGAAAAGGAGCTTGGTGGCTGCAGGCATAGCTGGATCCAGGGTTCTCAGTACACCACCAGCCTCCATCACCTCCTATGTCTCAGATCTGCTTTCTTCTGCATTGGATGTCCTCCCAATCAGGCTCATCCATCTATCATCTTTGGAGGAAAGTGGTTCTCCCAGTTGTCAATGGCTGATCCTTTGCCCTGCCTGAGTTATGTGCCTATCTCATATGGTGGGCGGTGGTCTAACAGCCACACGGGGACAGTGTTTTGAAGAGTGGTGTTTCAACAGAAAAGCCAGGAGATGGTCATCAAGGAGGCAGGAAAAATGCACACCTACGGTGGAGAATGTGGCGAATGCATACGCTGAATAGAAGAGTCAGATTCAAAAAGAGCCAGGAAAGCACTTTCTTTCTTTCTTTTTTTTTTTTTTGGTACTGGGGATTGAACTCAGGGGCACTCGACCACTGAGCCACGTCCCCAACCCTATTTTGTGTTTTATGCAGAGACAGGGTCTCACTGAGTTGCTTAGCGCCTCGCCATTGCTGAGGCTGGCTTTGAACTCGTGATTCTCCTGTCTCAGCCTCCCACAGTGCTGGGATTACAGGCGTGCACCACCGCGCCCGGCTTAGGAAAGCACTTTCAAACCCAAGGAAGACTCAAACTATTACGATGGAATATATTATGCACCTATGTAAAGTTCTATTGGGGATTAAATGTATTTATGTGGGTTAAATTTTATTTAACAGTATATGTATATTTATATGATGAGAGTTATACAGTATGAAGGAGAAATTACTTAACGGTACTCCTTAGAAAATCTCAGGTTCCAGTTATTTCAATGTCTTTTCCATCACACACTTGCTCCTCGTGGGTCTCTAATGACAGGAATGTTAACCCTTTTGACATCATTGTATGGGTCCTGAGACGCTGTCATTTTATTTAATTTTATTTTAATCTATTTCCCTTTGGCTCACACTGGGTAAATTCTATGGCCCCATTTCCAGGTTGGCAGATTCCAGCCTCCATTTGTCCACTGTACTCCTAAGCTTATCCAGCAGGTTTTTAAATTTTGGCTGTTATATTTTTTTTTTTAATTTTTTTTAGTTGTAGATGGACACAATATCTTTATTTATTTATTTTTATGTGGTGCTAAGGATCGAACCCAGTGCCTCACGCATGCAAGGCAAGCGCTCTACCACTGAGCCACAATCCCAGCCCCTTGGCTGTTATATTTTTCATTTCATTTCTTTAAATACAATTTGATTTCTGTATTTAGATTTTTAAACTGGGCGTGGTGGTGCACACCTATAATCCCAGCAGCTTGGGAGGCTGAGGCAGGAGGAGCATAAGTTCAAAGCCAGCCTCAACAACTCAGCTAGGCCCTAAGCAACTCAGCAAGACCCTGTTTCTAAATAAAATATAAAAGGGGCTGGGGATGTAGCTCAGTGATTAAGCACCCCTGAGTTCCATCCTGGGTATCAAAAAAAATTTTTTTTTATTTGTTTTCCCCAAATTTGTAATTGCTTGTTGAAGCATTTTTAGGATGATTAACCTAAACCTTTGTCAGATAATTCTGGTGTCTGATTTATCTTGGTTTTGATGCCTACCGATTGTCTTTTCTCGTTCTTGTGATTTCCCTGATTTTCGGAATGTGCAGTCGTTTTGTAACCTAGCTACTTCGTGGCTCACGGGACCAGGATTCTATTTGTCCCTTCTCAGCAGTTGCAGGGCAAGGGCCTGGTCACTTCCTGAGCTTCAGCTTCCTGAGCTTCTCCAAACCCCAGCAAAAAGTGGAGCACTGACTCAGCTTGCATTGTTACAGATGGGCGGGGTGAAAGTTCAAGGCCTTCCTCACCCCACAGACACCTTCTGTGGGACACTGACTCACACCACCTCATTTGACTCTGAGTAGGGTTGTATCATCGGGCTCTCAGGTGGGTGGGTGGCACATGACAGGTGCTACCAGGTGGCTATGGACACAGGCAGAGGCTCCCCTCCACTCTGGCATCACTGAGGGCAGGAGGGGGAGAAGCAGAGGGTCAGCTGCCCTCCTTCTGCCACTCCATTCAGCCTTGGTCATCCAAGTAGGGGTGGAGGGTCCTCTCCCAGGTGGGCCGGGGTTGGAGGAACACAGGTGAGCTGTAACTAGCTCTGCCCTCCATTGCCTTGCAAAGTCTCATCGGTGCTGGGTGGGGCTGCTGGACCCCACTGACCACGCTGGTGGGCCACCTGCTTTCAGGCAGGAAACTGAATCTCAGCTCCTCCACCATGACCTTGGCAAGCCGTGACCTTGGCAAGCCGGACAGCAGCACCGCTTCTGCTGGGGAACTGCCACCAGCACCTGGCTTGGGGAATCAGAGTGCCACTGCTTGCTTCTGCTGGGGTGGGTAGGAGGTTAAAAGGCACCCACAAAGGTTTTCTGTCGGTAGCCGGCTCCTTCCCAGATCTTTGGCTAGGAAAACAGACGGGCTGTTTTCTGACCCGTGCCTGCTGTCAGTTCTAGGTTGGAGGCTTCCTTAGTGCCCTACGCATGGGGCGTGGGAGCCTGGGAGACTCAGGGAACCCACTGCCCCATTGTTCACGGAGTCTTGAGGTCTCAACCTGTCTTCTTACTTGTACCCTTCAGAGTTTCTCGTTTGTGGTTTTTGTTTGTGTTTTGGTACTGGGGATTGAACCCAGGGGCGCTTAACCACCAAGCCACATCCCCAGCCCTTCTAGTATTTTATTTAGAGACGGGGTCTCACTGAGTTACTGAGGCTGGCTGTAAACTCATGATCCTCCTGCCTCAGCCTCCTGAGCCGCTGGATTACAGGCGTGTGCCACAGCACCCGGTTTCTTTGTGGTATCATTTCCAGGAATTTCTAGTTACAATCCAGCTAGTTACTCCGTCTTGGCAGAACCAGATGTCTCTCCTACTGCTCTTTTTTTTTTTTTTTTTTAATGTTCAACTAGTTTTTCTGAACTTTCAGAAAAAGAGAGATTTGGAAAAAGCCTTTCAAATTTCACAGAGCTCTCTCCTCCACTGGTTGTGGTAGGGCTCAAAAATATGGTGGCTTTGCTTTCTGAGATTGCCCTGCCTTTTTTTGTCCTGCACACCTTAATCTCAGCCCTCTCTATCATCCTCGCTGTCCCTGGCCTGCTTCGTTTTGATTCCACTACAAGTAGAATCCTGTCCTGTCCTGAGGGCGGGCTCCGCAGGTCACTGCAGAGTTCAAGGAGCTGCGCTGCTCTGTCTCCTTCAGGCTGCTCACAGGGGCCCTGGATCCCACTGGTAGTAGAGACAGCAAACCTGCTTCTCTCAGAGGTGCTGCTCTGAGGTTGTCCCACCCCATCGTGCTCCTTGCTTTGCCCACACAGGTGCTGCTGGGATTCAGTAGTTCGTCTCCAAGCCCCGTGTTTCAGGATGTGTGATGATAGCCTGCCATCTTTCTGTTCCGAGGTCCGGTGACCATTGACCATGGTGCTTGGTGTTTTGTTTGGATATCTAGATGCTTTTTTTTGGTACCAGGGATTGAACCCAGGGGCACTCGACCGCTGAGCCACATCCCCAGCCCTATTTTGTGTTTTATGTAGAGACAGGGTCTCGCTGAGTTGCTTAGCGCCTCGCCGTTGCTGAGGCTGGCTTTGAACTCACCATCCTCCTGTCTCAGCCTCCCTAAGTGCTGGGATTACAGGCTTGAGCCACCACACTGCTCAGCTGCTCCATCTTTTTTCATGTAAATGTGATGTAATTCAGATAAACAACTTCACCACCTCGGTTCTCTTCCCAGAACCCTCTCTGTCTGCAATCTTCAGTTCCTACTGTCCATTCTTCTCAGAAAAGCAGCTGCATGGTCTCTGTGCATCGTTCCTTGGTGGATGACGTAGCCTCATGTGGGTTCACGGGTTATCCAGACCAAGGTGGGAATTCTTATTTTGAGTCAATGACAGACTTAAACCATCCCCCCAGTGCGTTCAGCGGTGATGATTACAGTGAAAATTTCAGCTAGTCTTTTGGGGCCAACAGCACCAAGGTAAGAGAGTTTTAAGATTTAAATTTTCTGTAATGGCATTGACATTTCACAATTAAACATAATTAAAGTACGTATGTGCATGGTTAAAATACACATATAAGGGGCTGGGGTTGTGGCTGAGTGGCAAAGCACTTGCCTAGCATGTGTGAGGCACTGGGTTCGATTCTCAGCACCACATAGAAATAAAATAAAGGTCTATCAACAACTATAAAAAATATTTTTAAAAATGCACATATAATTCTCTCGCTACCTGACTGAGACTAAGATTAATTCTCTCCTATTACCACTATTCTGAATTTCTTCAGAGGCTTGAGGGTCCCATAGTTTACCATGAAAAGAGATTGAAATAAATAATAAAGGCCGGTGCAGTGGCACGTGCCTGTAGTCCCAGCAGTTTGGGAGGCTGAGACAGGAAGATCATGAGTTCAAAGCCAGCCTCAGCCACAGCAAGGCACTAAGCAACTCGGTGAGACCCTGTCTCTACATAAAACACAAAATAGGGCTGGGGATGTGGCTCAATGGTCAAGTGCCTCTGAGTTCAATCCCAGGTACCCCCCTTCAAAAAAGAAAAGAAAAGAAGTAATGAAGATCATTTTGCGGGTGGCGGGGGGTGCCTGGGATTGAACTCAGGAGTACTCGACCACTGAGCCACATCCCCAGCCCTATTTTGTAGAGCCCTATTTTATGTAGAGGCAGGGTCTCGCTGAGTTGCTTAGCGCCTCGCTGTTGCTGAGGCTGGCTTTGAACTCACGATCCTCCTGTCTCAGCCTCCCAAAGTGCTGGGATTACAGGCGTGCACCACCACACTTGGCTTATAGAATCTTGAAACACAAATTGACATCTTAATGAATTTAGGTTCCTTTTTTGGTGAACACATTTTTTAGTCACTTCAATTAATAATGTAAAATAGTTGATTAATAAAAGTCTGAGCTAGGCATGATGACCCTCACGTATAGTCCTACCACTTGAGGCTGAGGCAGGAGGATTGCTTGAGCCCAGGATTCCATCTCAAAAGAAAAAAAAAAAAATGCTTAAACTTTTAGTTTTAATGCAGCTTCATGCTAGATAAATGTAATTTTTAAAATTACTTTTTACATCTCTTTTTTTTTAACATTTTTTAGTTGTTGATGGACACAATGTCTTTATTTTATTGCTTTGTATGTGGTGCTGAGGATCGAACTCAGGGCCTCATGCATGCGAGGCAAGCGCTCTACCGCTGAGCTACAATCCCAGACCTACTTTTTACATCTCTGATATGTTGCAATAAGTGCGCGTGTGCATGCATGCATATTTCCAAAATATTTCATTTTACACCATCCAGACTCTTTTGTATAAATTAACAAGGAAGACTTAAAATTTATGTGGAAATGCAAAAGATCTAAATAACCAAAACAATTTAAAAAAATAAAAATAAAGTTGAGGGACTGATATTGTTTTATTTAGAGAATTAATATAAAATTACAAAATCAAGACAGAATGGTGTTGGCACAAGGATGTGCATACAGATCAGTGAAGCAGAATGGGAAGTCCTGAGAAGGACTCATACATTGATGGCTTGAGCAACTGATGTTTTACAGACTTGCCAAGGTTTTCCAATGAGAAGGCAGTCTTCCGTAAGCAGTGATAAGACAACTGGATATTTGTGGGGCTAGGGAAAGGTTCAATTCTTATTCCTGGCTCCATAAGATACATAAAAATGAACACAAAGTAGATCATAGTCTTCAATGCAAAAGATAAAAAATATAGGAACAAAGTAAGAATGTCCATTCTCCTCACTTCTGTTCATAAAATATAAAATGCTGGGCTGAGGACGTAGCTCAGTGGTAGAATGCTTGCCTAGCATGGCAGCCAAGCTCTGGGTTCCATCCCCAGCATCCCCAAACAAACAAACAAACAAAACCCCCCAAATATATATATAAAATATGCAAATATATATTATATATATAATGCTAATTTTGAAAATCAAAGAAGACCTAAATAAATGGAAAGACATGCTATGCTCATAGATTAGAAGACTCACCATAGATCAGGCTCTGAGGGTTTTGGAGTAAGGCATGTCTTCAACTTTAACTGTCCTCCATTTGAAAGTAGCTTCTGATTTGCTGGTGAAGCCTGATAGAGACTAAAGTCCTGAACACGGGACAGCAAGTGGTTATGCAAACCAAAAGAACCATTATAAACTTCCATCATCTCTTTCACTGAATCAAAATATTTGATGTATACAAAGCTATTTCTCTATCAGATAGAAAAGCAAATATTGGGTCCAGGAAAGAAGGAGGAGGAAGAGGAGGAGGAGGAAGAAAACAGGACCCAGCTGGGCGCAGTGGCACACGCCTGTAATCCCAGCACTTTGGGAGGCTGAGACAGGAGAATCTCGAGTTCAAAGCCAGCCTCAGCAACGGCGAGGCGCTAAGCAACTCAGTGAGAGACCCTGTCTCTACATAAAACACAAAATAGGGCTGGGGACGTGGCTCAGTGGTTAAGTACCTCTGGGTTCAACTCTTGGTACCAAAAAAAGAAAAGAAAACAGGACTCAAAGGCACAAGTGTTATAAGTGGTTCACTCACATAGTACTTGTTCCTAGTCTTGACACTTGACCTACCCTCAGCACACCTTAGGGCCCCATGGGGAATCCACTATAAACAACTAACAGAAGGAAAAGCAAGCATCTTCCTGGTTTATAGGTATGTCTGCAAGATGTGGGGATCATCTGAAAGTGCATGATCCCTGCATTACAGCCCCCCTTGGAGGAGCTCCTGAAAAGCTGAGGTCAAGAGGCAGAGTTTGGAGAGGTACATTTGGTCTGGTACATCCACTTTGTGTGGATGAAGACATGTCCCGAGTTTAGAGTCATAATGACTCATGACACATGACTCAATGAGTTGACTGGTAATCCAGGGATAGGAAAGAACCTAATTGGAAAATTAACAAGGAGCCCTGGAGAACATGTGGGTGGACTTCTGTAACAGTGGTCCACTTCACCTTTTTTTTTTTTTTGGTACCAGGGATTGAATTCAGGGTACTTGACCACTGAGCCACATCCCCAGCCCTATTTTGTGTTTTATGTAGAGACAGGGTCTCACTGAGTTGCTTAGCACCTCGCCCTTGCTGAGGCTGGCTTTGAACTCACGATTCTCCAGTCTCAGCCTCCCAAAGTGCTGGGATTACAGGTGTGTGCCACCATCCCCAGCCCACTTCACTTTTTAAATATAGCTCCATAGCTTAATTTTAAAAGGGATATGTTTTCCTTTTCCTCTTCTCTCTCTCTCCCACTCCCTAACCTGGGGACAGGGAACAAGATTACCTTGAATTATTTGTGCTCCACAGGAAGCAGATGTCTGCCGGATATCTAGGAAGTGAATATCTCCCAACTTAACCAGTGAATCCTAACACACCCTCAGGGTGCCCTGGGACCCCCTGTCAGGGCACACCTGTAAGGTAGCCTTCGAACAGCTCCTTTAAAATCCCCCTGTTTCTCCTGATGGGCAGAATCACAGCCTTAGGGACAGAAGTCCCATGTTTCTCCTTTGCTAGCAAAGCAATAAAGCTTGTTTTTCCTTTTTCTCAAAACCGTGTCTTAAACTGTTATTAAAGTGGCATGAATTGGGGACAAGGACAGCTTCCAGTAACATGGCCATTACAATGTTCCTCTTCTAAGGCCATAGCTCCCATCGAGTGGTCTTTTCTGTAAAGTCCCTGTAATTTTCCCTTCCATTCACATCAAGCCTGGTGATGACAATGGTTCCCACTGTCACTAGTCAGAGTGCCTCCCAATCCTGCCCATGCTTTTTGTCAAGAGTCCCTTTTGTTACATGCCCCAAGTGTCCCACTGTTTGTTGACAGTGGGGATTTTTATCTCTATTATTCCTTCTTATTAGGCCAGCATCCATGGATGTCTGTCCCACAGCAGGTTTTCAATAAATGGTTTTGAATGAATGCACGTGGGCCTCTTTCTCTCCATTAGAACATGAGCAGTAATTCCTTGAGCAGTCATTTAAAAAATGCAGGGTGTACAACTTGATGTTTAACCTTAAGCATTTCTTTAATCAACTACCAAAAATGCATGCTGGGGTTGTAGCTCAGTGGTTGAGTGCTTGCCTAGCATGTGTGAGGCACTGAGTTCGAGTCTCAGCACTGCATATAAATTAATAAAGGTCCTTTGACAACTAAAAAATATTTAAACAAAAGTGCATGCTATCTGATGTTGAAATGGATGTAAGGAAACAGTATAAAATGAAACTTTCTGAGGACTATTTATCAGCGTCTATCAAAATTTTAATTTATACACATGTTAACACATTTCAACTGGGCGATTCTATTATTTGGGCATTTATGTCAAAGGAGTAATCACATAAATATCAAAAGATGCATGGGCAATGTTTTCTCTATATTAGTGAAAACTGAAAATAAAGTAAACATCTCTCAAGGATTGATTAAATAAACATGATAGACCCCTATAATGCAGTTACAAAAAAGAATGATTTAGTTCTACCTAGATCTGGCCAAATAACTGGATCGTGAGACAATTTTAAGTGTTCAAAACGAGTTTAAAGAAGTTATAGTGACCATGTTTTTGGAAATGCATTGTTTGCTCCAGCACGAACTCTAGCATTAAGCACCAGCAGAGGCTTTCTGTTGTTGTTTCTTTGTTTCCCTACATTTCTTTATAGATGCATTTTACCTGCACATAATGGTGTCATTCATAGTTACATATTTGGACACGCACACAATATAAAAATATTACTTGGCTCATATCATTCCCCAGTGTTTCCCCCTCCCCCGCCTCCTCCCTTCTACTGGTCCCTTTCCTGTCCGGATCTCCCTTGACTGACCACCTGTTTTGTCTGCGAGGTGGGATGAAGAGTGGGCGGGGCGGGAGCTTCCGCTGCTATCACACGATGCACAGATCTGACCCTGTGGCATTCACTATGTGAGACTAAAAGTACAGAGAGCCTGCCAGTGCAGAGCGCTAGCTGGGAGCCAAGACATCCGACACCCGGTAAGGTTTCCTCTGCATTCACTTCCCGTCGTAGGCCTGTATTTTGGAGCAGGTTATGCCGCTATGCGCTGTCACTATATTTTATCAAATCAAGCCATGTATTTAAATTTTAAAAGAAACTTTTTTTTTGTTTTTATTTTGGGGTGCCGGTGACGAAACACTAAGACAGACAAGACAAGCTCTCTTACCACTGAGCTTCACCTCCAGCCCCTAAATATATTTAAACAGTAGACAGGAAAAACTCAGGAGTTTAAAAAACAAGGCTTCTTATTATGCCCAGTACGGAGCACCAGTTGCCAAGCTTATCACAAAGTGAGTCAATGTTGGGGTGCCCATTTGTTACCTTTAGCTTCTGCACAACTTCAAATCTTTTTGTATAGAAAACGGCACTTAATGCAACAGAAGAGGATCTGATTAAGCCAATTAAATTGCTAAGTGAAGAGACGGGATTCGTCCTTCGCCCACACGGTGCCGAGCAGGGCTCATTACTGCAAGAACAGGAAACTGATCCCGATTAGGAGGGCGCAGCACCGCTCCGGCGCTGACCCAGCCGCGCAGACCTTTTCACTGGGCTGCGAAGTCTCCCGCCGGCCACGAGCCCCGGCTGGGTGCTCAGGGCCCTGCCAAGGCGGCAGCGGACGCTGGACCCGGGCCAGCACGGCCGCCCGCGGCAGACAGACAAGGGCGCTCCCCGCGCCGCAGCCCCGGGACTCGGCGGCTCCTTCGCCTCCCGGGCGCCGGCGTCGGCGGGCCGGCTGCCCCCGGGCACGCTTTGCGCATGCGCTCCTCCGCAGCGCGCCGACTTCTGGACGCCTCCCTCCCCCTCCTCGCTGCGGACAGGATCAGCATTTAAGTTTACTGTTTCATGGAAGAAATGATTGACGATGATAATATGAGCAGATACATACTGGGATGTTTCTCTAACGTTATACCTGCGCATCCCTAATTTGTTTTTTGCTTTTTTTTTCTTTTTTATCAGCAGGTTGGCTCACGTAATGTAGGAGCAGCTCTCGAAGATCTGTGATGTGCTTGGCAACTGTTTTCTTATTGGCGCTATCTATTCGTCTATTATGTAGTTTTTTTGTAAAGGTTGGGGGGCATTTCACCCCTTTCCTGAAATAAATAAAACCCGACGGTTCCACAGAGTATTCTTTTATAGTGCTGTTGTGCTCCATGTTCCAGCATTTATTTATTTCACAACCCTTCTCTCCAGAGAGATTTTCATGTATCTGGATGTCTCTGGGCGGCTTTGAGTTTAAAAGACACGCTGATCCAGGGAGAATTCTTATTTCTTTTTCTTCCTTTTCCCCTTTGGATTGCAAAACTTTCAAGCACACACAAAAAAGTAGAAAAAGAGAATATGAGCAGCCATCTGTAGTCACGCCTTTGATTTAAGAAAACTTAAACGTTTTGTAACTGGGGTCCACTTCGCCTTTTGAAGCGACCCTCAATGAGGCTAGATTTTAAAAGGGGACCTCTTTTTCTTTTGCTCTTCTCCCTCTCCCCCTCCCTAACCTGGGGACAGGAAACAAGATTTCCCTTTTCCCATCCTAGAATCTGCCCTAGAGCACACAGCTGCCACTGGAACCAAGTAATTCAGACTTCGGGGGATGGTGCCAGAAGATGTCAGGAATTGCTAGCTCCCACATTAACAAGTGAATTTCACCCCTAACCCCTACCCCACCTGGCACACCTGGAATGTAGCCTTTTTTTTTTTTTTTTAAGATTTTTTTTTTTTTAGTTGTAGATGGACACAGTGTCTTTATTTTATTGCTTTGTATGTGGTGCTGAGGATCGAACCCAGGGCCTCACGCATGCAAGGCAAGCGCTCTACCGCTGAGCCACAATCCCAGCCTGGAATGTAGCCTTTGAATCCTTTTTTTAAAAACCCTTTGTTCTCCCTGATGGGCAGAACCACAGCCTCTGGACCGGACTCCTCTGTGCTTCCCCTTTGTTAGCAAAGCAATAAACCTTTTTCCTTTTTCTCAAAACCGTATCCTCCTATTAGGAGTATGTGTAATACTCCTTATTATTTCTAATTGCCACATTCAAATTTCCCACATTGTTCCCAACGTCTTTGGAAGCTATTACTTTTCCAGTAAGGATTTGCTGGACGACCACGCACGGTATTTTGCAGTAAACTTGGCCATGAACTGCACACGGACAGGTGAGACAGGTAAGGACAGCTCCTAACTCTCTGATAAAAAAGAAACGCTGCAGGGACCTCAAGGCGTGGAGGGGTGTGGGAAATGTAGTCCGGCATCCTGGCGCGCTGCTCCGGGCTAGGACCCGTGTCCTGGGTTCACCTGGGGCAGGTGGACCTCGGCGCTCCGGCGTCTGGGCTCGCGGCTAGGGGTCGGCGCTCCGGGTGGAACGAGCTGTGTGGGAAGTTTCCTCTCGGCCTGGCCCCTTGCAGAGACCAGAGGGCTGAGACCCAGAGGGCGCGAGCGGGACGCCCGGGGACACCCCAAGCGGGTGCAGCTCCTGGGGCCCCGGGCAGGCGATCGGTGCGGAGCTGGCAGCCTGGCCGACCCGGGCAAGCCCTTGCCGGCCCCGGGAAGGGACGCTCCTCACTTCCAAGACCAGGGTGCTGGACCCGCGGGCGCGCGGTGACTTCCAGAAGCTTGCTGGCCAAGACTCCCGTTTCTCATGACAGGAGGCTTTTCATAATGACTGCTTCGTGGTGTTTTGAAACTTAGACGAGTCATCATCATCTGTAAAGCACACTGCCAAGGGCAGGTTGCTAGGCCTGAGAGACAACTGCAATTACGTGTAGAAGTAACTTTGTTCTTGTCATGAGATGACTTGGTAAACCTCACATCCCTCTGAGGTCGGCATAACCATCTGCATCCAAAATAACCAAGGCTCACGCCACGCCCTGGGTCACGAGTTAGCAGCCAGAGAGCTCTGATTCAAGGGCAGGTGTGATTTGCTTCCGGTCCTAGGAGTTAAGACATCACACCTGCCTAAAAACCAGTATTGTGGCCTTTACAGCGCATAGCGGCGTAACCTGTTCCAAAATACAGGGATGCCATGAAAAGTGAATGTAGAGGAAACTTTACCGTGTGTCCAATGTTTTGGTGCCTAGCTAGCTCTCCGGCACTGGCAGGCTCTCTGTATTTTTAGTCTTACATAGTGAATTCCACAGGGTCAGATTTGTGGCCCTAAAATTAGTTTCCCAGACTTAGGTTCCAGCTCCTGGGAAATCAGTTCTATCCTAGCGCATTCAGCTCCTGTGAAGTAGGAAGCAGGGCGATCTCAGGGAATAGAGATCTTACCTGAAAAGAGAGCACCCCTGTGACCTCAGACCTCCCTGCCCAGGTTCCTGGCAGAGGCAGAAAAACCCAGGCAGGAGCAGGTCTGTAACACAGAAGCAGTTCTTGATCTCTCCGCCAAGAATGAGCAAGACTTGGTGATGCCACTATCTTCAGAAGCAACCAGAAAGACTGACAGCAGAATGTTTGGACCAGTGTAAGGTGTGCTAAGGAGGCTCAGGGGCAGGCTGTCTCAGAAGGGCTGTTTCATTGCAGAACTTGCCAGAGTGAGGTCAGGGGCAAGGGTAACCAGGCAGAGGGTGTCTCCATTATCCCAAGACAGCCCCCCTTCATTTTCCTTTTTTTTTTTTTTGGTACTAGGGATTGAACTCAGGAACACTTGACCACTGAGCCATATCCCCAGCCCTATTCTGTGTTTTATGTAGAGATAGGGTCTCACTGAGTTGCTTAGCACCTCACCATTGCTGAGACTGGCTTTGAACTCGCGATTCTCCTGTCTCAACCTCCCTAAGTGCTGGGATCATTCTCCATTCTTTTTCTTTTTTTTTAAATATTTTTAGTTGTTAATGGACCTTTTATTTATTTATATGCAGTGCTGAGAAATGAACCCAGTGCCTTGTACATGCCAGGCAAGCACTCTGCCACTGAGCCACTGCCCCAGCCCTCATTCTCCATTCTTTACAAATGCTGTGTCTTACACACGTCCATCACCAGGGTGACACTAGTCATGCTATCTTGAATATCCTGACCTCAGGGGATCCCACAGTGATGATTCATAAAGGGTTTCCCACGGTCATTACTTCTCATTTCAGACTTTTAAGAAATTGGACCAGAGAGTATCAGTGAATTGTCCAGAGCCACACAGACTGTGGCAGATCCAGGGGTCAAAGATAGTGTCGTTTAGTTGGACACAGGTTTGTGTTGTTCATGTTTTAGTAATTTATTTTTTTAAAAATAAGCAGTGATCTATAATATGGGTAATCCACAATTTATTCACTCCCTAGTTGACGTATATTTGGACGATTTCCATCTATAAACATTTCATTTGCAAGTTTCTTTGTGTGAATGTGTCTTCGTTCTCTTGGGTTAATGCCAAGGAGTAGTAGAATTCTGAGTCTCATAACAAGAGCATATTTAGGCCAGGCACGGTGGTGCACACCTGTAATCCCAGCACTTTGGGAGGCTGAGATAGGAGAATCGCAAGTTCAAAGCCAGCCTCAGCAATGGCGAGGCGCTAAGCAACTCAGTGAGACCCTGTCTCTACATAAAACACAAAATAGGGCTGGGGATGTGGCTCAGTGGTCGAGTACCCCTGAGTTCAATCCCCGGTACCAAAACCAAAAAAAGGTATATTAACCATCATGAGAAACTGTCCGTGTGTTTTTCAAAGTGGCTGTATCATTTTGCATTCCCATCAGCAGTGAGGGTCCTAGTTACCTCTTCACTAGCACTTAATAACATCAATTTTTTTTAGAAGGGGTACTGAGGAATGAATTCAGGGGCACTCAACCACTGAGCCACACCCCCAGCCCTATTTTGTATTTTTAGAGACAGGGTCTCACTGAGTTTCTAAGTGTCTCTCTAAGTTGCTGAGGCTGGCTTTGAACTTGTGATCCTCCTGCCTTAGCCTCCAGAGCCACTGGGATTTACAGGCAAGCACTACCACACCCTGTTCAGCCTCAACTGTTTTGTTTTGGTTTTTTTGCACCAGGGATTTAACTCAGGGGTACTCGACCACTGAGCCACATCCCCAGCCCTATTTTGTGTTTTATGAAGAATCAGGGTTTCCCTGAGTTGCTTTGCACCTCACTGTTGCTGAGGCTGGCGATTTTCCTGTCTCAGCCTCCCAAAGTGCAGTGAATACAGGTGTGTGCCACTGCAACCGGCTCAGCCCTATTTTGTGTTTTATGTAGAGACAGGGTCTCACTGAGTTGCTTAGCACCTCGCCTTTGCTGAGGCTGGCTTTGAACTCGCGATTCTCCTGTCTCAGCCTCCCTAAGTGCTGGGATTACAGGCTTGAGCCACCGCGCCCGGCTCAGCCTCAACTTTTTGAAAGGAATGAAATTCTGACTCATGCTTCAAAATGGATGAACCGAAAACATTATGGTACATGAAATAAGCCAGACACAAAAAGACAAATATCACATGATTCAGGTAACATGAGGTGCCTAGAACATGCAGATGCATAGAGTCAACAAAGAACAGAGATTACCAGGGGCTGGAAGAAGGGGTATTGAGAAATTACTAATTAATGAGGATAGTGTTCCTCTTTGGGGTAATAAAAAACTGGAAATGGATAGTGGTAATGGTTGCATAATGCTATGGATTTACTTAATGACACTGAATTGTACATGTCATATGGTTAAAATAATAAATTTCATGTTAAATATTTTATCACAATAAAAGTACTCAAAGAAAACCCTGTTTTTGAAAGTCTTAAATCAGAATGAAATTTAAAGAATATTCATAAAACTACAAACATGTAAAACATGTGTATTAGAAACTTTCAATTTATAGGTAAAGCGATGATGAGAGGAAAATTTTTAGTCTAATATACTAAATTTTTTTCCATCTTGAGAGTTAAACCCAGGGCCTTGCACATGCTAGACAAGCACTCTACCACTAAGCTGTATTTCCAACTCTAATATCTACCCCCTCTACCATAGAAGCATTTTAAAAGTGTATTTTTCTCTAGTCACTGCTTTAAAAATTTGTCAATTAACCACAATGAGATAAACTTCAGACCCATTAGGATGCATACTATTAAAAAAAAAGTTAGGGAGATGTTAAGAAATGCACACCCTTGTGCACTGTTGGTAGGAATGTAAATTGTGCAGCTACTAACACTGTGGAAGTTCCTAAAAAAATTAAAATAGAATTGCCATATGTTGGGCTAAATACTAATCAATCAGTGCCTAGGAAAGCTTGTAGTGAGATAAATAGGACTCTAAAGGATATAGAGGGCTGGAGTTGTAGCTCAGTGGTAGAGCACTTGCCTAGCATGTGTGAGGCACTGGGTTTGACTCTCAGCACTGCATATAAACGAATAAAATAAAGGTCCATTGACAACTAATGTCTACATATATAAAGAATATAAAGGAAATGTATAGGGAAGCTGGCTACTTCCCTGTCTCCAGTCTTTAGGGAATTATCAAAGCAGAGTGACCTTGGTTGTAAAGGAATATATGCACAGAACATCTGAAGATCTCTACCTGCACAGTCGATATGCAGCCCACAATACATATTTTCTTGCTTGTAGGAACAGGCTCTCCATTGTATCCTGACCTGTCACAGAGGAGTGTAAGAGCAATAGAAAGTCTAAAACCACCAGGCGCAGTGGCGCACGCCTGTCATCCCAGCACTTTGGGAGGCTGAGACAGGAGGATCGCAAAGTTCAAAGCCAGCCTCAGCCACGGCGAGGCGCTAAGCAACTCAGTGAGACCCTGTCTCTACATAAAACACAAAATAGGGCTGAGGATGTGGCTCAGTGGTCAAGTGCCCTTGAGTTCAATCTCCAGTACCAAAAAAATAAAAGTCAAAAACCTCTCCATTGAGTCCTGCATGTTCTCTCCTTGGGATAAGTAAAGAGTATACTAGGGCATTTGCAGCCCCTGGGCTGGACATCAGAGGATCTAAATCCTGGGTCTACACACATAAGAATTGAAAGCAGGCTCTTAGAGATTTGTACACCCATGTTCACAGCATCATTCACAATCAATAGCCAAAAGGGAAAGCAGCCCAAGCACCTGTCAACAAATGAAAGGATCAACATAATGTGGTGTATATGTAAAATGAAATGTTCTGTAGCTTTTAAAAGGAAGGATTTTTTGTTTTGTTTTGTTTTGTTTTTACTGAGAATTGAACCCAGGGGCATTCAACCACTGAGCCCCATCCCCAGCCCTTGTTTAAAAATATCTTTATTTAGAGACGAGGTCTTGCTGAGTTGCTTAGGGCCTCGCCAAGTTGCTGAGACTGGCTTTGAACTTGCAATCCTCCTGCCTCAGCCTGCCAAGCTGTTGAGATTGCAGGCGTGCGCCACTGCGCCCGGCTAAAAAGAAGGACTTCTGACAAATGCCAAAACATGGATGCACCTTGAAGACATGTGGCCAGATGAAGTAAGCCAGTCACAAAAAGACGTTTGGATTGGAAGGTAGATGAGAAACAACTAAGGATTGAATACAAGCAAGGCAGCTTTTAGGGCAGGGGGTAGGCACTTTGCAAGACGGGAACTGAGATGCGCTGGCTTGGATAGCCTCTCTTCTGAGCAAGCATAGAGCAGGTGGAAAGAACAGTGGAGAAGACAGAAGTATCAGCGAGCTGACTGCCATGGAGGAGGTCACCAGCATTAGCTAGATGGGCTAAGTGTCATCATCAGAGTCCATCTGAGGGTCAGAGAAGGAGATGTGGTGCCAGAAGCAGTGGTCAGAGGGGAGAGAAGACCAACGGCCTTGAAGGTGGAGGCAGGGCAGCCAGCCAGGGAGGCACTTGACCTCTAGAAGATGGACCAGGCAGGAGGAGCCTCCAGAGTCAGTCCTGCTGGGACTTGACTTCAACCCAACAATCAGGGAGACTGGTTTTAGACTTCTATCCTGAATCAACATGTCTGGAACTGTGAGTCTGTGGATTTGTAGCAGCAGAAATCAGAAATGAACGCAGGCAGGCCCCTGGGACTAGCTGCGAGACAGCTCTCACCACCTCCAGGCCTCAGGGGCCGTTTGAAAGGGTCTGCTGGCAGAACTCTATGGAAGGGAGCCACGTGGTCAGCACCTGGAGAGGAGCATGGCCCGGGACAGAGCCAGCTCAAGGTGACCTTGTCAAGAAGGATTTAGGAAGGCAATGCCCCAACGTGCCCCTTGTCCTGGTGTCTAGTCTCCTTTTGAGTTTCTCCAGTGCTCAAGTAAAGCTAGAAGGACAGGGACCCCCCCTTCCTCAGCTCAGTAGACCACAGGGGGAGGACAGAGAGTAGAAGTTTTGGGACACGCAGTGCCATAAGCCATGGGGTCTCGAGGGTGTGAGCAGCTGAGTCAGAGGAATTGACGCCCCCATGCAGTGGTCCCCCCACTTTGCCTAGCATCAGGATCATGTGAGGAACTTGGAAAAAAGACAGATGTCCAGGTCCCACCCAAGACCCATCCGAGACTCCAGGGAAGGCCCTAAGAAGGTGAATAGTCACCCTGTAACGGTGATCCCTCCCCCTTCTGAATACAGTCCCCCTTGCTCTAAGGTTTATTTTTTAAAAAATGTTTTTCCTTTCTTCTCCCCTCTTCACCTCCCTAACAAGATTAGGAGACAGAGATCTTTTCTTCCCGGAGATAACTGCCCCTGAGCACACCGCTACAGGAAGGAGATGCCTGCTGAGGATCTGGGAAGCCAATGTCTCCCAAATTAACAAGTGAATCCTAAGGGCCATCAGGGCACCCTGGGACCCCCTGCCAGAGCACACCAGAATGTAATCCTTTAAAACCCCCTGTCCCTGCTGATCAAGAGAGTGAGAGAGTCCCAGCCTTTGGGACGTGTCCCCTGTGTTTCTCCTTTGCTAGCAAAGCAATAAACCTTTTTTCTTTTTCTCAAAAACTGCGTCCTCGCTATGAAAGTGGCATTGATTGGCATTGGGGACAGGAACTGAGCTTTCGGTTACAGATTTTGGTGACCCAGATGGGACCTGAGAGCCGCCCCTGCTCCAGCTTTCTTAGGCAGGCCTGGCATTCCAAGCGACTGCACTTCCATGCTGAGGATGTAAGGTGAACTTTTTGAGAGCTGACTACTGGGAAGTTAGGAGATGAGCGAGTGTGCCTGGGGTCGAACCGAACTGGAGGAGCTACTCCTGAAAGTAAAGGGAGGGACTGAGAGACCTTCCCAGCATCTGCTGAAGCCCCTTTGCTTTGGGGAACGCCCACCTTCCTTCCCTGCACTGTGAGGGCTGCTCCATCTTGGTCTACTTTGAGAAAAAGGAAACTGAATTCAGTAAAGTTGCGACACCTGGCCATCTGGTAAGCTCCCCGGTGTGCGCAGCGAGACCTTTGATTCTCCACTTCTGGTTCCCCTTTGTGGGAGCATCTGTGGCACCGCGGGTGTAGGAGTCACAGTTAAGCAGGAGTTGGGAACTTGGGGAGATTTTCCCCCATCTGATCTGTCTGTTTTAAAGGCTCCGATCTGTTGGCCATTGTTTGGGAATCCTCTCTGCTTGTCAGTCTTTACGTTTTTTGTTTGTATCTGTCTCTGGCCCTTTTCAGACATGGGCAATAGTGTGTTGATCGTATAAATTGTTTCTTGGGAAAGATCTTGGCTGAATGGGCCACCCATAGATGTAAATGTGTCTAAGAAAAAGATGATATTTTTCTGTAAGAATCTGGTCTTTGGTTTTCTGAATTATTGTACAATCTTACGATTGGGAGTTGGTCTGTCAAAGATAAAATAAGTGGGCTTGGGTTGTGGCTCTGATGTAGCGTGCTCATCTTGCATGTGTGAGGCACTGGGTTCGATCCTCAGCACCACATAAAAATAAAAATAAAGGTATTGTGTTCATCCATAACTAAAAATTTTTTTTTAAAAAAAGATAAAATAAGTGAAAGATTCTGTATGTACAGGCATGTATGCAATTACATAACAATGCGTCTTAACAGTAAAAAATTAAGTTGGATGTAAAAAGGTGCTGCCTCCAGTGTGTGAGCATGGCAGGACACTAAAGGAGGATTAAAGAAAAAACTGTTGTTCCCTTCAACCCAGTGCTGACAGTCTGAGCACCGCTTCTCAGCCTGGCCTTAGGCAACTGCAGATCATCCCGCTGTGGGTCAGAGACACCAGTCCTGAGATAAAGAAGGAAAGAAAAAAAAAAAACTCAGAAAAGCTGCCTGGTCTAATGGGCAAAAAGGCCCTAGCTGCTACTCTGCTTTGCAGCCACTCTTTACCCATGAGAACAAAATTGGAATTTGAGAACAGGACTCACTTGGCCGCTTCTGCAGACAAATTAAATCTATGTGGGCTGTAGGCTGCACTGATCTTCTTTCTGGGTTCTTGTCTCATGGGTTCAAAGAATGAAATTCATGGATGATGGCAGAGAACAAAAATAAAAAACAATAAAATTAGTTTTAAATGAGAGAAAAAAAATGAAACTCCCCGTCGTATGAGGGGAAAACTGGTGGAAAGCTTTTCCACTTGAGTATACTAGTCTGGAAACTTAGGGCTTCTGGGTAATGGCACTGATCAGAGTCCATGCTGAACGAACGTTTAAAAGCATTGGAACTAATTTTGGGGATCTATGGTGTACAGATATTGGGAAGGTACAAAACTATTGGTTTGGCCCATGACTTTCTATTTAGCTGTATATTTTTAGTCCTTAAGTCTGAATTTCTTGTATCCACTATTTGGGTCCACTCCCATTTCCATTTTCCCCCACCACTCTGGGAACAAAGGGGTGGGCTAGAATGCTTACACTCACAGAGTTTCCTTTACACTTAAATAAGAACCTTATCTGGGCCCATTACACTCATTGTCTGAGGATTAACTAGCCTCTATTAGTGAAGGATAAAAAAAATAAATGCTGCCAGTCATAAGGAATGGGGCAATAGGTTCTATTACATAAAGTTATAACCTGGGGACAAAATAGTCTCCCCTTTTTAAGATCTGACAGGATGCCCTATTTGGCCAGAGGACACTTCTGGGTGCAGCCCTACCTGTTGCCCCAAAAGCTGAAATAAAAGGGCCTCCCCTAGTCTCCATGAATTCAAGCACCTATGTCTTGGCTCTTCTGATTGTTGGAGAGAGGTCCCTAACAATCTTTATGTGGTTGAAATCACCTTCATTGGACAGACTGCCCTGGATACATACATATATAAAAAGAGAATCTCTGGGTACAATTGATGGTGGGGAGCTCACTTAAAGTTGATGGCATTATGGTAATGATAAGGGAGACTGGTCAAACAATAATAACCTGTGTTCCAACCCCTTAAGCACAAACTGGAAGGGGGAAAGATCTAAGGCACAGTTTTTTTTTAATATGCCAGACTATCTGATCCCTCTCCTGGGATAAAATTTGTTACATAAATCAAATGTACAGATAACATGCTTGCCCAAAAAGTAACAACTTCATTTGCAAGTACCTTCCAGGAAAAGAACGGAACCTACTCTGCTGAAGTTCTCCTAAATGTGAATAAGGCCTTTTAGGCCAAAGGAACCCTGAGAAAAGTGATCAATGTTATCTTAACCAAGAGTTTATTTTAGGAGGAAAGAATTTGCTCCTGAGGAGGAGGAGATGACCCCTAAGAGAAAGACATTAATGGGGATTATGGAGATTCATTCTCTTCTGGACAGTTGTTTAAAAATGTAAATTGAGTCAGCTGTTCCAGATATCCTACTCTGCCTATCCTGCCTGTTAAATAAAATAATAAAATAAATAAAATAAAACCTCACACTGATGAGTAACAATTTATGCAAGCCTTGATAGCTATAAAATGTTAAATTATGATGTCCATTACTTTTAGGATTTTTCTTTTGTTAGAGAAACAGATAACTTGCAATTTTAACCAGGCTTGATTTTCATGAATAACCTGACTATATGTGACTAGAGATATGTATACATCTGAAACTAAAGGTTTGTCTGAGCCTTATCTAAGTGTTCTATAAAATAAAAGTTCATATAGGTGTTAGGTCGGTTCTGGGGCTTGTGCATCTTGCGCAGCAGGCATAGAATCTACAGCATGGTAAACTCGGTGCTGCTGCGGACCCAGAACCTACAGCATGGAGGACTTGGATGGTTTGGGGCAGCTGCGGAGAATGAAGTATCAAGCACTCTGCATGCGCAAAGGAGCAACCAACCAGACGCTGACAGGTAAGCAGTAATGGCGCCTCCTACCAATCAGCAGACTTCTCCTGACTCATCCTGGAATGGCTCTGATCTCAGCAGGATCCCCCGACCAACCCTAGGGGAACATGGGACTCCAGATACCTCCTTTTCCTGCCCCAAGCCCTCCCCTTCCTGCTCGGGCCCTTTAAATTTTCTGTAGGGTGGAACACGTGCACAATTCTCCCAGACACGCTCTGATGGACGGGGAATTTAGCCCCTGGGGATACTTCCAATAAAGCCTTGCTCAGCAGTTTTTATTTGCCACCTTTTGGTCTCCTGGCTTTACACTAGGCTTAACCAATAAGTGCTATCTTTTATATATTACATCTGACATAAAAGAGCCACACTGCCATTTGAGAAACTGGCTTATATCTGTCAGCTTTAAGTCTAGTTCTGATCATTAACTGTTCCCTAAATGTATAAGAGATTTAAGGCTATCTTTTGATTTTTGCTAGTACTGCTAAACTCTGCAAACCTGTAATGACCTATGAATTCTGAATTTTACGGTGAAAAAAAAATTAAACCTAGTTAATATAAGGACATCTGTGTAATGGTGATGCTATTAGGTCTTTGTATATTAAGTATACTCATTGTCAGGTTTGGTCAGGGTCCAAGATGCCCAAATAAGGAAGCTGGTCAGTGGAGCTGCAAGCCAGATGTGACGTCACTAGTGGACACGCCTCCTGTCAATCAGCGAGTTTTCCTGACCCATCAGGAAGGACTCTGGCCTTCTCTTCCTGTTCCCCAGCCCCCCCTCCTGATCGGGTTTTCTTGAAATTCTCTATGCACAGAATCTCCGATGCCATTTCTCCTGACCCTCTCTGATGGATGGGGGATTTGGTCCGAGGGCGCATTCCAATAAAGCCTTGCCGAGTGGCTTAATTCATCTTCTCCTGGTCGTGTGATATTTACACTCATGTTCCTCTAGTATATAGTTTTTAAAATATAAAGCTTGGCAAAGCACTTTACCAAGCTAGTGTTCTCCAAACTAAAGTTGTCTAAGATGATAATTTTAAATGTAAAGAAATAGTAAATATAATTGGAGATTTACTTATGTCATTTAATCTTCTGTAACATGACCTGTTATCGATAAGATGTATAAAAAATTTTATATTAATTTTTACACTGGGGCAAAAATGTATATGTATTTTTAAAGATAATGAGGCCTGATCTGTTTAAAGGAGGATATTGTAAAACATGAAAACATTTTACCACTTTCCCACCAAAAAAAAGGTTAAAAGCTAAGTTTTTCTTTGATTCACATTTAAAATGTAACAATGTATTTTGTTTTTTGTAAAAAGTCCCACTTTGCCTAAGATAAAGCTCTGCCTCCCCTCTTACTTCATGTTAGAATGGCTCCAAAATAGGTTAGGTTCCATTCAGCTTATTTAAAGTTGTGTTCAAAAGATTGGATTTTTGTTGTCGTTGTAAAGATTACTGTGTATAACTAGGTAAAGGTTCAAGATTGTAAAAATTATTTTTTCTTGGTTCATGGCTATTACACAAACTGAGTATGTTTTTACTCTGTTAATTTCATTTTGTGTTTTCCTTGTAAACTTTATAAGTGTTGCCTGTTAGCTGTTTTGCAGAGGTACTACTTCTAAAAGCAAAAAACCAGTTCAGGTTATTTTGAGATAATAAGCCATCACCTACAGGACAAATAGTATATAATGCTGACTTCCAGTACTAATATTAACCCCAACTAAATAAAAGAGGATAAAATTATAGATATTAAAGTTATAACCTGTTGCTTCCTCTTTAACACAGGTGAAACTGGCTTGCTGGGTGTTTAAAACCAAACCCCCCCCCCCAAACTTGGAGACCAAAGTCAAGGAAATAAAAGGGCCAGGAAAAAGCAGTCAATATTTGGCCCTTGCTCTCTAAGGTCAGCCAGCACCCAGAGAATGAAGGGACCCTTCTAAGGGCTCTGAAACTCCCGATCTGTCAATCAAGAAGATCGAGGGGACACTAGAGAACAGAAATCCACCTGGTGATACATATTCTGCAAAGAGGAGGCTCACTGGAGAATAACATGCCTGAAGCTTCCAAGAGAAGCCACATGTGTGGTCATCAAGACCCTGACCTGACCCATCCTGGCACATGGCACCATTGATAGAGGAAACCTAAAGGAGCCTGGAGGCTTCACACATGTTTCCAAGAGTGATCTCTGAGGACTCTCATCTGACTCTTAAGAATAGACGGTCAGTTTTGACCAGTCTGGCCTTAAACACCTGGCAAGAGAGTGTAGCCTGAGCACCATCCTACATGAACATTTAAGAGAAAACACAACATTTTGTTGTTGTTTGTTTGTTTTTTAATGTAACTTAAGATGTACACTTGTGTCAGCCCTACCAAAAGTAAGTAAAGCTGGAGGCTGTCAAGGAAGGGTACTTATGAGAGTGCCTCATATTTCACTATCACACAGGACTCTAGAGGCACAAGCTTGTCCTGCATTTCAGAGATTGGCTGAAATACTAATTGTTGACACATTAATTGTTTACCAAAAAAATAAAGTAATGCTTTGCTGTCCTGTTTATCGTTGTCCTAGCATAAACCTTGCCCTTCCACCTGCAAACTGCTACCATGACCTCTGGACTTCTGTGATGCTGAATACCCTTAACTGCCCAGGCCCCACCTGAAAGAAAACAAGGACTTTGGGTCACTTCCCCCCAGCTTCACCTTCTCTCAGCAGGAAATAACTTGAAGATACCGTTGCCCACTTTCCCATAGAAATGGAAGGTAGAAATTGACAGTGGGGGAACCTAACGGTGGTCCCTTCACCTTCTGAATACAGCCCTCCTTGCTCTAAGCTTTATTTTCTTAAAAAGTTCTTTCTTCTCCCCTCTCCCCCTCCCTAACAAGATTGGGAGGCAGTGTGGTCTTTTCTTCCCCTAGTTAACTGCCCCTGAACACACCCACTACCGGAAGGAGATGCCTGCTGAGGATCTGGGAAGCGAATATCTCCCAAATGAACAAGTGAATCCTAAGCACCATCAGGGTGCCCTGGGACCCCCTGGCTATGTAACCTTTTAAAACCCCCTGTCTCTGCTGATCCAGAGAGTCACAGCCTTTGGGACAGGAGTCCTCTGTGTTTTTCCTTTGCTAGGAATAAACCTCCTTTTTCCTTTTTCTCAAAAACTGTGTCCTTATTATTAAATTGGCATTGATTGGCATTGGGACAGGAACTGAGCTTTCAGTTACGATCCCTGCCTTATCTCCTGTGGTATTTTCTTCCCAGTAGTCTTTTCCTGTCCTTGCCCTTCCGTAGCTTTACATTACATTTTAAGACTCAGTGTCTTACTTCACAGAAGTGCCTTTGGATCTGAGCTGAACAGATGGATCATTTGTCTACATGTCACATGAACCTTGCAATCAGCAGGGCCTGATGGCTAAGACAGTCTCAGGCTAGACCCTGCTCAACAACACACACCAGAAATGACCACACCTGGGAAAGCACAATGATCAAGACGAGCCAGGCGCACTGTTGCACGCCCGTAATCCCAGCTGCTCAGGAGACTGAGACAGGAGGATCATGAGTTCAAAGCCAGCCCCAGCAATTTATCAAGGCCCCAAGCAATTTAGCAAGATCCTGTCTCTAAATAAAATATTTTTAAAAGGTGGGAGATATGGCTCAGTGGTTAAGTGCCCCTGAGCTCAATCCCTGGTACAAAATTTTAAAAAATAAATAAAAAAAAAGACTAGAACCCTCCAACCATAAATTCTGTAAAACCGGTTCCAATTAGGCCAAATTAGTCAGGCCCAGGGCCAAGAGTGCCCCCTTTGGTTGTTAGCTAGCGTGATCTGTCAATCCAGAGCCAGAGGTGATACATTGGGCTGGACCTGCTAACAATCTCCCTCCTACCCCAGTAGAAGCTAGGACACAAAGAAGTAGGTTGTCATCTGAGAGGACCTGCTCTCTCCCTTGAGGGTATCTCCCCTTCTTCCTTCTCCGCTAATAAACTTTGCTAAGCTTTTCCTATGTCTTGCTTGAAGACAGGAGAGCAGACAGACACAACAGCAGTCTCCCTAGGCTCTTATCTCAGCTATTATCTTATCTCCCACTCTTTGGAGAAAGGTAACCTTGGCTCCCATCCCCTCAGGGTACAGCCTGGGACCTCTGCTCATTCTCTCACTGCATTCTCTTCCTGCCTGCTAGTTCTGATGGTGGTAGGACCTCACCCTTCCCTCTTTCTGAGGGGTCACTTTTGCCGGACACTGGGCCCCGGTGCTGTTTGCTGGGCCAGCTGAGGCTGTTTGAATGCTCATGAACAGAGCCCACAGTGATCCCAAGGGAACCCAGGGAGTTTTCACTGGCTGCTCAGTGGCTCGGTGTCTCTGAAATCTGTCACCTTGTCTTTTACAACACCTCTGCCTTTTGCTGGACACCGGAACTATTGAAGTCCCTAACTGGCAGGCCAAAGTTATTTGCAGTCTCTTTCAAAGGGCAGCTGGCCTGAGTACAAAAGAAAGCCCTTGTTCTTCCCAGGGGCTAAATGGTTGCTATGGGAAGGGGTAGTTATGCTGCATGGACGGGAAAATTAACCCCTTCCCTGCTGGAGCTTTGTATCTGGTACAGTGTTCTTGGAGCTCAGTGATGGAAACAGACTAAGCCCCCTCCTTCTAGCCTGATAAAAATACTTAGGCACCCTCTGTGCCTGGTGGGACCCTCTGATCCTAACCACTGGTTTATCTTTTACCTGTTTGGGAGGTATTATTTTGGGAGTCCAGCTGGGGTCCTTTGTTGTCCCCTTTTTCAAAACTGTCTTTCAGGCCCTATTTTACACCAATTGTGGAGATGGGCCCTCTGAGGCAAGCTGGAAATTGGCATGCTCATAACCAAAATCTACACTTTCCCACCAAGCTTGCCAAGCAGCCTGTTAGGTCAGTCCAGGGTGTCCACTTAGGGGCGGCCAGCCAGACGCTGACATCAGCAATAGAGGTGCCACCTGTCAATCAGCGGGTTTTTCCTGACTTATCCAGGAAGGACTCTGACCTTCTCTTCCTGCCCTAAGCCCTCCCCTTCCTGACCGGGCCTTTTAAAATTGTCTGTACCCCAGAACACGTGCGCCATTCTCCCGGACACACTCTGATGGACGGGAGAGTTCAGCCTGAGAGCATGTATTTCCAATAAAGCCTTGCCCAGCGTTTTTAATTCGCCTCCTTTTGGTCCTCTGGCTTTTGCAAATGGTGCGTGAAACCCGGGAGGGGTTTTTGAACCTCCCCCTGTACCGGGGGAGGCAAGCCCTCTGGACCGAGAGAACTCCTGAGCTGCTTTCTCCGTCTCCCCCCATCCGGATCGACAAAAGTGAGATAGCCCCACCCCCACCCCATTCCTCTGGCCTCTCAGCCTCCCTCCCGTCCACTCCAGAGGCCTACCTGTTAAGTCACACATGTGCAATAGGTCTCTGTCCGGGGCCGCTTGGACTGGGGAGACGTCCCCAGTCCTCATGTGAGCCATCCGACTCCATCCGGGCCTTGGGGAGTTTCCAGGGATGCCTGAACCCCCCGCCTGGCCCTCTCTTCTCCAGTGGGCTCGATCAGATTTAGGGACACCTTTTTCTGTTCCCACACACCCCCATGGGTGCCGAAAAGTCTTGGGAAACACCAACTCCTCTCTAGACCCCAAAACTCCTTTGGGCTGCCTGTATCGCAATTTTGAGAAGCTAGGATTTGCTAAAGACCTAGGCCTTAAGCGTCTGGTCCTCTTTTCCACTGTAGTATGGCCTCAGTATGTCCTAGACAACGGATCCAAATGGCCTCCAGGGGGAACTTTTGATTTTGAAATCCTCATTGAATTAGCAGTCCCTGTCCCTGGACCAGGAAATGGACAGAAATTCCCTTCACCAAGGCTTTGTTGGAAAGTGTGCTCTCGCCCCACCCGCTTTCCCATCTGTTCTGTCCTCTCAAGCTCTTCTCGCTAGGGAAAATCCCAAGCCCCTTTCCCATTTGCTCTTCTGTATCTCCTTCCTCATTCTCAGATCTGCACGTGCGGCCGAGTGCAGCGCCATCTTCCCAGGAGGCGGCACTGGCCTCAGTCCCAGCGCCAGAGGGCAGAAATGAGGCGATGGGTGGAGCCTGTCCACCCTGGGGTCCCTGCACCTCTTGCTGGTGCTCAGAGGGGCTAGCTGTCTGAAACCCAAGAAGAAAAAAAAGTGTCTTTTATTTTACCGGCCGCGTCATTTTTTCCTAAGACTCTTGCTTTTCTTAAGTTCTATGTTTTTTGAGCTCATGACCTTAATCCTTCACATCTAGGATAATATTTTCTGATCAGTCTTATTTTTTCAACAATGGAGTTTTTTTTAAGCATCTAACATTGCTTTTACTATTGTTGTGTTGTGTGTGTGTGTGTGTGTGTGTGTGTGTGTATACCATGTACATGATATCAAAATTGGCACAGATAATGAGCACTCATGAATTAAAACCTAAAAAATGGATCCAAATATTTTTAATTATGTGATTTAAAAGGTTCAATTTAAGCCAGGCGCAGTGACACAAGCCCGTAATCCCAGCACTTTGGGAGGCTGAGACAGGAGAATCATAAGTTCAAAGCCAGCTTCAGCAATGGCGAGATGCTAAGCAACTAAGTGAGACCCTGTCTCTACATAAAACACAAAATAGGGCTGGGATGTGGCTTGGTGGTCAAGTTCCCTTGAGTTCAATCTCCAGTATCAAAAAAAAAAGGTTCAATTTAAATTGGGTAAATACAAAGGTTTATAGATTCCTATATGAAGTTTTAAAGGTTTCTACTGTTGCCTAAGTTCAAAAAATTACAAGGATTGCTTTGGGATGTGAACAGAGGAATTAAAGATTCTAAATATGGTATTTATTGGAAGGAAAGAGAATATTTCTGGCCAAAAGGTTTACGACTGTGATTAAACAAAAAGTTAGAATCTAAATTTTTCTTTGAGAACTAAATTTAATGTAATAACATCATTGTAATTATCATTCTACTAGTTCTATTTTTATATTAAATGTGTTCATATTTTTCAGATTTACAAGCTTTAAAGTAGAAGGTTTTAAAGAGCATTATATCAAGCTGATGTCCTCCAAACTGAACTTGTATCAATTTATATCATTTACTGTTTTATAACTGAATCTATCATCAATAAGATAAGGCTTTAGGTTATTTTTACATCAGAGTGATCTTTTAAACAAATGAGGACCTAATCTATTTAATATTCTGCTAAGATTTTGCGGAGCCCTGTCTTACCTGAAATAGTTCTGTCTCCCAGGTTACTACAATGGCTTGAATGTAGGCCAGACTCCAGTTCATTTAAAAATATGTTTAAAGGATTGATTTTGTTGTAAAGATCATTAGGATCTCAAACAGGGATATAATGTATAACTTGGCCGAAATTTGAGAAAGCTATTACACAAACTAAATATGTTTTTAC
Organism: Geosciurus inauris; assembly: GCA_004024805.1. Taxonomy (NCBI): domain Eukaryota; kingdom Metazoa; phylum Chordata; class Mammalia; order Rodentia; family Sciuridae; genus Geosciurus; species Geosciurus inauris. The sequence continues at coordinate 1,004 of PVHX01014990.1, read as the reverse complement.
TATTGTTGATATTATTTTGAATTTTCCTTAAACTCTATGACTATTGCCTGTTAACATTCTTCAAGAACAGATGACCCAATTTAATTTAAAATAAATAAGCCATCACCTACAGGACAGATAGACCTTAAAGTTAAAGCCCAGTACCCTTACTTTAAGACTAGTGAGATTGGCTTTCTGAGTGTTTAAGATCAAGACTTAAAAACTAAAATTAAATTAAAGGGCCAAGAAAACCAGTATTTGGCTCTTGCCCTCTGAGTCAGCCTGAATCCACAGAATGAGGAAACTTCTCTAAGGGCTTTATACATCTCTGGGCCGCAGGACCTCCTGATCAGGGAGATTGCTGAGAACATTAGAGAATTAAAGAGCTGATCAAATGCCATACGATGGGGAGAAAGGTCATCCCGTCCGTTGAGAGAGGGAACCATCTCTCATGCTTCCCGGGGAAGCCACATGGTTAGCACCAGACCTCGACCTATCCTAACATAGATGGCACTAGCAGAGCTAATAAGCTGCTCTCAAGTTCCTCAAGGATGCCTTCCAGGAGACCAAAAGGTGACTCTTAACAATAGGTAAGAACAAAAGTCAATTTGACTTGCTTCATCTTAAACACCTAGCAAAACAGCAAAACCAAGAACACAACCATTCCTGGGCATTTAAAAATAGTTTAAAGATAGACATCTGTGACATTAAAAACTAGATACTATGTTTACATGCCTTGTCCTCTCTAGCCTTGTTATGGGGACAAATTCTCAACCCTTATACTTCCTACATTTCAGACTGTTCCCTCTGTGTAGGTTTGGATCATAACTGTAATTCTCATTGATATTCCTCAATTAACTGCACAGTGAGGCTGAATTACCATGACTTGTTACCACCTCCCTTTCTAGGGCAAAAAAGGGCCATCTTTCTATTGGTAATAGTTGGGCTCTCCCCCATTTGCTGCCTCTGAGCTGGGGCAGGAGGACTTGATTATGCAGTAACCGCTACTCAGAAACTTGAACAAA
>PVHX01014989.1:0-48329 GCA_004024805.1 Geosciurus inauris | reverse complement strand
AAAACCACTCCATTCGCAATAGCCTCCAAAAAAATAAAATACTTGGGAATCAATCTAACAAGAGTGGTGAAAGACCTCTACAACGAAAATTACAAGACACTAAAGAAAGAAATTGAAGAAGATCTTAGAAGATGGAAAGACCTCCCATGTTCCTGGATAGGCAGAATCAATATTATTAAAATGGCCATACTACCCAAAGTGCTACACAGATTCAATGGAATCCCAATTAAAATCCCAAAACCTTTCTCACAGAAATAGAAAAGGCAATCATGAAATTCATTTGGAAAAATAAGAGACCCAGAATAGCCAAAGCTATCCTGAGCAAGAAGAGTGAAGCAGGAAGCATCACAATACCAGACCTTAAACTTTACTACAAAGCAATAGTAACAAAAACAGCATGGTACTGGCACCAAAATAGACATGTAGACCAATGGTACAGAATAGAAGACACAGAGAGTAATGCACATAAATACAGCTATCCCATACTAGACAAAGGTGCCAAAAACATATATTGAAGAAAAGATAGCCTTTTCAACAAATAGTGCTGGGAAAACTGGAAATCCATATGCAGTAAAATGAAACTAAACCCCTACCTCTCACCATGCACAAAACTCAACTCAAAGTTGATCAAAGACCTAGGAATTAGACCAGAGACCCTGCGTCTAATTGAGGAGAAAGTAGGTCCAAATCTTCATCAAGTGGGATTAGGCCCCGAATTCCTTAACAAGACACCTATAGCGCAAGAAATAAAAGCAAGAATCAATAAATAGGATGGACTTAAACTGAAAAGCTTCTTCTCAGCAAAAGAAACTATCAATGAGGTGAACAGAGAGCCTACATTCTGGGAGCAAATTTTTGCCACACGCACATCAGATAGAGCACTGATCTCCAGGATATATAAAGAACTCAAAAAACTTAACACCAAAAAAACAACCCAATCAATAAATGGGCTAAGGAGCTGAATAGAAACCTCTCAGAAGAAGATATGCAAGCAATAAACATTTATATGAAGAAATGTTCAACATCTCTAGTCATTAGAGAAATGCAAATCAAAACTACCCTCAGATTTCATCTCACCCCAGTCAGAATGGCAGCTATCCAAAATACCAGCAACAATAAGTGCTGGCGAGGATGTGGAGAAAAAGGTACACTTAAACATTGCTGGTGGGATTGCAAACTGGTGCAACCAATCTGGAACGCAGTATGGAGACTGCTTAAAAAACTTGGAATGGAACCACCATTTGACCCAGCTATCCCACTCCTTGGCCTATACCCTAAAGACTTAAAAACAGCACACTACAGTAAAGCAGCCACTTCAATGTTTATAGCCGCACAATTCACAATTGCAAAACTGTGGAAGCAGTTGCCCTACAATAGATGAATGGATAAAGAAACTGTGGTACATATACACAATGGAATATTATTCAGCAATAAAAGAGAATAAAATTATGGCATTTGCAGGCAAATGGATGGAATTGGAAAGCATTATGCTAAGTGAAGTAAGCCAATCCCAAAAAACCAAATGCGGAATGTTCTCTCTAATTAGTGGATGTTGATACATAAGGGGGGTGGGAATGGGAAACATAAGAGAAATGGAGGGACTCTGGACATGGCAGGGGGGCGGGGGGAAGGGAGAGGGGAATGGGTACAGTAAAGATGGTTGATTGAGATCATCATCACTACCCTTGGTGCATGTAAGAAGACACAAATGGTGTGACTTTATCTGGTTTACATCCAGAGAATTGGAAAAACTGAGCTCTATATATGTACTATGACTTGAAATGCAACTGAATAAACTAATTAAAAAAAAAAAGGTACACAGTCCCTTCCCTCCTGGCGCTTATGTTCTGAAAGAAGACCCAGAGACACCTACAGATATCATTGATTTTTTTTTTTTTTTTTTTTTTTGTACAGAGTGCTTAAGGAGGCCAGTGTGTTGTGAATGCTCACCTTGGGAGAGCCTGACCCAGCTTGGGGTGGCGAGGGTTCAGAGTGGGGCTGGAGAGGGGCTCAAGTAGGAGGGCGTATACATGAGCACCTGAGACAGAACAAGGTGGATTTCTTTTGAGGCACCAAAAGAAAGCAGGTGCTGCTGGAGATAGAGAGCTAGAATGGAAGGGTGAGGCCTCAGGATGAGGGTGGGCAGAGGGTTATCACACTCCTGAGGCCCAATAGGAATGGTTGTCTGCTTGTCTGTATCCTGGGGCAACTGGAGAGTCCCTGCAGGTGTTAAGCAGGGTGGAATGTGTTTCTTGAAGAATGAAATAGTGTGTAGGGTGTTTGAGTTACAGATATAGGAAATTGTGTTAGCACAGGAGACTGGAATTTTTGATCATTCTATACAATTGCCCTGATTTTAGAGGAGAATTTCTTTACTTGTAGTGTACAGTGTGTGTATGTATCAGATTGAAGATGTGTTTTAGCTCTCTCTCTAGAGAGAGGTTTCTTTGTTGTTTTTAGCCTGTTTTCTAAAAACCGAAAGTCTATGTGAGCAAAAATGGGAGTCAAGTTTATGATTTATAAGAAATGAAGACCACCACCACTAATCATGAATAAGAATCATTTGTTAAAGAAATACAATTTAAAATTTTTAGGAAGTTCTGGTAAATGAGAGAAGAATATTTTCCAAAGTTATGATAGGTTCAATTGCTGAAAATTTAATAATATGTGCAAGGAATCTTTTTTCAACTTTATTGAGATATAACTAACCAATATAAATGGTATACATTTAAGGTGTACAGTGTGATGTTTTGATGTGCATATACCTTGTGAAATGATTACCACAATAAAGTTAATGAACGTGTTCTTCATCATGTAAGAATTCTTGAAAAATTTCTCCAATGATGCCACTTTCATTATAAATATTATAAACCAGCCTAGTATACACTGTACACTATTCATAGTGGATGGCTGAATCATATACAGTTATAGCTAATCAAAAACCATTACAAATGTATTTATTCTCTTTAAACACTTTCATATTTCATTACAAATGGCCAATTGAACAGTTCCACATCCATTACTGTATTATATTTCCATTCAATTTACTATTAAGATTTCCTGAACAGCTACAGTGTAATAGTAGCAATCGCACATTATAAATATTTCATCACTTCTCTATGGCAATCCATTTCTCATTTGCTTGCCAAAGGTTATGAAGTGCTCATTAAACACATTAAACATTGATAAATAATATCACAACACATGATGTGAAATATTGTGGTCTTGCAAATCAGCTTATCGGTAAACCTGGAAGTTGGTATGCTTTAATCTGCATTATCTGGTCTTTATAATTTATTAGAAGCAATGAATATTGCTGGGTTATTGGATTGAGAGAAAATGGATCATTTCCAGGGGAAGCTTCTTGTTACACAGAGTCAATTAGGTGTTTGCCTGTGAGGGAGTGAGTAGGAGGAACACTGCTCTTTTTCATTTAGGAACTTACTGGAACCACAGGGAGACTTCAGGACTGCTAAGCCCTACTTTCATCATATGCATTTTTTATTTTTTATTTTGAGTCTCTCTTTTGTAAAGTTGGGCATCATCCTGTTCAATATTTCTAAAGTTAGTGGCTTAGATCATTCTGCTATGACTTGAGAGAGACATATAACCATTTCTGGCAAGTGAAAATCCTTGACAGAAAAATATCTCTTTTGTAGTAGAGTTAGTAGAGTCACAAATTGTCACAGAGGGTTGAAAGAGAATTTTCAGACTTTAATCTGGTGATGAATCTGGTGATTCTTTAATCTGGTGATGATTGATTTGTGCTACAATGCACTCAAACTTCCCTTACCATGGCAGACATTACTAATTGAACTTTCTTTCCTGCTTCCTCGGGATTCATCTGAGAATTGAAACACTGTCTTCCACGCAGCCACTACTGGTTCACTATCAATGGGACTTCAGTGAAATCTGTATGCTGTCCCTAATCACATCTAGCATCTTGCGTTTCAGACAAGGAAGTAGAAGTTCACAGAAGTAAAACCACTTGGCCCAAGTCTCTCTTTTGGTTATGATCAAGGTCAGGGTCCAATCCCAAGACTCCTGACTCCGAGCGAGCATTTATCCTATCATCCTGGCCGAATCTTTCTTCCCAACACTTTTATCCTTCAGGGGTCCTTTTAAATGACAATCTTTATTTTCTTATGCAATTTCAATGATGAAAATCATTCTCAGCTTCCTGAACTTTGGAATTGTGTTGCCACTCTTGCTGGCTATTTCTTTCTTCCCAACTTGATGCTCTTCAACAGAGGTTATATATGAAATATGTGTGTTCAGCAATATAGATGGTGGTAGAAATTTTTGTGCATTAAATGCATGCATGCTTGATATAAAATTATGTAAAGTTCTAATTTCATGTTGCTTCTTTTCCCACTAGAGCCATTTATTATAATTCTAAGTTCAAATTTATTTTTTTATTTTTTTAGTTGTTGATGGATCTTTATTTTATTCAGTTATTATTTATATGTGGTGCTGAGACTTGAACCCAGTGCCTCATGCATGCCAGGCAAGTGCTCTACCACTGAGCTACAGCCCCAGCCCTCAAATTCATTTCTAATGAGCAACTGAATGAAGGTTTTATTTTAATTAGTGAAAAAGTTTTAGGAAAGACAAACATCATAATTGTCTTTTTCTATTTAAAGAGAAATGGGTGATGGGTCAATATAGTTCCCTGGGAAAAATCTGAAACCTTGGGGAGAAAGATGTTACCTTTTCTTTAGAGGAGAATAATGAAGGAACCACTCTGATTATATTTAAACAGATGCTCAGTGTGGTACCAACTTTATGGGTCCTGAGAATGTTAATGGACCTCCAATTAAAAATCACATTAACCCTCTATTGACTGTAATCACTCCTGTCTTCTGGACATTGGTATTCTTTCTTTATTCCATATGGGGCTTATTACCCAGAGGGAAAGTTAATAAGCTCTTTCCCAGACCTGCTTTGCCAAGAAGTCTTGTTAAATTCCAAGACTAATAGGAAATGAATTGAGCTAATAAAAAGATACCATAACAGTTAAAAAATCTTGAGGAAAAACTTGAAAAGGCAATTGGCAACAGCATTAAGAAACACCCATGAGCATTAGTTATAGAGCTCATAATGAAATAGGTTTTTAAATATATAATTTGCTTGTCCTGATGATTCATGCACCCTTCTACCTTATCTGTATTAGTGCCATGATTAACTGTTTGGAATAGCATTCATGGTAACTGGGAGCTAAGAAGTTGCTTGTCAGTTAGCACCAAGTGCTAGTAATTAATTTCCTAAGGCACCTTTACTCTTGGGTAAAAAATAGGCCTAATAAATTTATGCCATGTCATATGGTATGACAGAAGCTTACCCATCTTCTGATTTCAAACAAGGTATTAGAAACAGGTAGGGTTTCTTGATAAACATAACCCAAAATTGATATTTATATAAGACCAATTCATTTTATAACAGTGATGACTCACTTTGAAAAGGATGTATAGTAACAAACTTAGCAGTTATTTGGAGCTGACCAGGAGTGCAAATTCGTGTAATTTGACATTGTTTCCAGGGACTCCTGGGAAAGTGAAGTCTAAGTTACAGGAAGCCTAGGGACTTTCAGTTGCTATTTGTGGACACCTGGGAAGCTCAGATGAGGGAGAAATGTCATTTCTACAATTTATAATGGGTTGGTTGGCACAAACAGCATGATAGCAATCTGAGGAAAATGAGAAAAAAGAGCTTCTTATCTTTTGAACTAAAAAGAAAAAAATGCGATACTGCAGTATTTTTTTTAAAGGTTAACAAAAGTAAACACTGCACAATTCCACCCATATCTCTTCCTAAAGTGACATATCTTTTAAAATTAAAGAATTAAGTGATAGTTAATACAATTCTTAAAAAAGTAGACTTCACTCATCCATTTCTTTGGATGTGGTTGAAGACTATTCCTTGAACCATTGTATTTTCCTCTTAATAGAGATCACAATAGTTTTCAGTTGCTGTGTTCAGTGCTGATATAGCTGTGGACATGTCACATAACCTCCCTGGTCTTCAGTTCTTCCCACCTTTATAATGGAGTCAATGGTACCTACCCTACTTATTCTGTAAAACTGGTGTATCATGTGGGTTGAGGTCTATATAAAGATTTGGTGATCAATGAAGAATGAGAAAGAAGTTCCAGATAAATCTTATTTTTATTTGTGGAGGTGTACTGAATTTCTCTGTGCATTTCCTTTTTCCCCTAATCTGCATTTCTAAGACCCACTGTGCTTATCAAACATTGCCTTGAAGAAGGACTTAGCAATTGTGAGATCTAGAAGCTAAGTGATCCCACTGTTTCCTCCAGATATGACCTTACACTTGTCTCCTTGCTTCTCTGGTATTTCTTTGTTATATATGCCTCATTGTATACCGTGTTTTAGATGGACCCCCAAAATAGAAGAATGGATAGTTCAATATCTTTGGTGAATTGGATTTGTAGCAATGAGAAAGTTATATAGTAGTTATATTCCAGTTTTGAGGTCAGTTATATATTACAAGCTTGCAATCATTGCAAGTAACAGAAGTCAAAAGGAAAAGCAAACCCTGTTTCCAAATCTCAGCATTCTAAAATGCAGTCTTTGAAACAGTAGAGTTACTGAGGTGAAGGAAAGGGTCCTGACCACTTTTTATACTCCTTCCTTTATTTATGGCTGAGTTAAGATTGAGAATAACAGCAGTGATGGTGAGTAGCCCCAGAGCAATGCCATGCGCTCTGGCCAAGGACACCCTAAGGTGCCAGGCACAGTGCTGGTTGCTCAGGTGCATTTCATGTTCACTTTTCCTAACCATCCTGTCAGGTTCTTCCTTTTTACAGACTAGGATCTAAGGCTCTGAGAGGTTAAAAAATGTGCCAAAAAATATATATCTGGCAAATAGAGATGGCAGGATATGAAGTCAGTGGGACTCATTCTTAAATTCAAACAGTTTGAAGCTCTACATTACATTGTCAGCCTGCAAAAGCTGTGAGTGCCTTTTTATTTATAGTCTAAGATACTTTTGTGTAACTCACTGATATTCCAGTTATCTGTATTGTTCAGACTTATTTCTTTCCCTTTTCCTTACTGGTATAACAGAAGGAAGGGAGGGAGGGAGGGAAAGGGGAAGAAGAAAGGAAGGGAGGGAGGGAGGGAGAAAGGAAGTAGGGGGGAAGGGGAAGGAAGGAGACAGAAAACCTCACTTAGGTTGAATCAGTTTTTGAGGGTTTTAGTTCTTATTTATCGACAGGAGGATATACTTCTGTTTTAAAAAATTATCTTTTCTCCTTCTGTAACCAATTTGTTAATCATGTTTTGGTGACTGACTTTTGGGCACATTTCCCAGAAACTTTAAGGCAACCCTTAATAAACACTAATAAGGTCTGTATGCAGAAACAGCCTATTATTATTCATGGACAGTATTACGTAGAATTAAACTTTTGGGAACTGCACCAAACACATTCAGCTAGATATGAAAGTAAGCTGAATTTCCATTTGGTTTGCTTCTTGCTGAGCCTTCAAATTATAAAGTGAAGCAAAGCCAAAAGATTAATACAATGAAAACAAAGATTGGGAAATTAAATGACATAATGCAATTTTCTGCCTCATCGGGCTGGCACCAATAATATGCAAAGGAAAGTCTGCTTAGTGTTGGTTAGCTGCTGGATAAACGCAGGACAATCAGTCTCCTTCTCCAGGGAAGCTATTTTCTTGACTCATATAGCCATTGACTCTTCCAATTACCAGAGCCCCCCCACACGGTTTGCCTTTATCTATTTTTTTTAACTTGCTGCTTTACTCTGTCTTGGTATTATTATTAGAGTTTACACAGGTATGTGCTTTTATGTTATCAGAAATGTTTTAGTGATAGCTTCAGAGCATACGTCAAAACCTGGAGCCCAATGCTCTACTTGTAATTACATAACAATAATATTTTAGAAAATGCATCTTTATGGGTAGTTGAAGGCCACAATGGACTGTCTTTAAATCACACCTATCAGAGGAACATCAGCTCATGGCTGATGTCTCACATTTGGGTTTCTGTTGACATGCCACCTGCAATGTGACATTGCTCATCATTGCCAAGAGCCCTTCTAAAGTGATTTGAGTGATAAGAAACAACTCCAAGACAATCCTAATGTTATTTGAAATGACTTCTATCACAGTTGTATTCAAAGGTATCACGTCTATACTCCAAAATTCTTCAAGCTTCCCTTTACCATAATAAATACCTGAGAAAATCAATGTATAATGAGAAAAGCATTGTTTCTCTCACAGTTTTGGAGGTTTCAGTCCATGATTGGGTGGACCTATAGCCTTTCGGCCTCTGGTGGTGTTCAGGGGCATGTGTCATGGCAGGAATATGAGGGGTAGCAAAACCCTTCATCTCATGGCTGGGATGTGAAAAGGGAAAGGAGGAGAAAGGGACCAGGATTCCACAGTTTTCTTTGAGAGCATGCTCCCAATAATCCAAAACCTCCCTGGGAAACTCCTTCTCTGAAAGTTTCCACCACCTCCATGTAGTGGCTTGGGCTGGGGACTGCGTCTTTAACACCGGGGCCTCTGGAGGACATCCAGATCCAAACTATGATGTCAGCCACCCACTTCCCCCATGAGCTGAGGCCTTCAATAGAATTTTTGCCTTTTGTTTTCCAGGACAAGTCTTTTCAAAAGTGAAATCATTGTGTGTGTGCGCGTGTGCATATGCACTGGTTATCATTTATTAAGGAATCCTCGAGGGCAAACTGTGCCAAAGAAATAATATTTACTACAGAGGATAATCAACTCTCTACTTGTTTGGGAGACTCAGTTATTTCTACTCTTGAATTTCCTATATAAACTCATTTTTAGAAATTGATCTCGGACCTGTTATTTCCCTTTCAGATTTCTCAAGTGTCTCTGTATTGATTTTGAATTTCCTCTTTCAATAATCAAAGTGCTTAAAAGATGTATGTTTCAAATAACAATAAATTAAAATCAAATTGCCCAGTGGTCAAACACTGAGAAGGGAATGATGGGAATGAGTTGTACTGAGTATAGCAAAGAGAAAGGATCCTTATAGTTGCTAGATTTTGTTTTGTTTCCTTTTACTTTTTGCTAACTTTTTTTTTTTAAGGTAGACATTTGAATTTCAGAGTAATTAGTTTAGGATTCACAGGTTTTACAAAATAACATGCTTCATTTCTCTTTTCTGGTTGCCTTCTGATTTGTATTTTTCTTACACCCCATGTATGGTTGGGATGGAGGTACTCAAAACCTGCATCAGGGCCATCTGCACTGAAGATTCTCTGATATGGTAATTTGGAAACATGATACTAAGCCTTGAAAATAACGAAGCTGAAATACTGTCCTTCTCATCCTAGCTCTTCTCATTATTATTTTTTTCTTCTTCTTAATGGAAATAAACCACCTTTACCCTAGAAAGAGAATACCTCACATTTTGTACAAAATTCTGAAATGAATTTAGGAATGACATTATTTCACTTGAGAGAAATGCACTGAAATATGTAATCTTGGGGCCTTAATAGAGTGCACAGAGACTGAAGAATTGCTTTTTGGTTTATTATTAAAATGAAAGCTTCGGGTTTTCCTCACTGCCTTTCTTGAGACAGCGAGGCATGCCTAAGTGCTCAGGTTCCAGAATATGACTGCCTCTATTTGAATCTGGCCTCTGCCACTTACAGCTATTGGCCTTCAGTAAATGACTTTCTGTGCCTTGGTTTCTTTAGCTGTAAGAGGGCAATCATAATAGGACCTTTATTCAGAGGTCATTGGGAGTACAAACTGACTTAATACGTACGAAGTGCTTCGAATGGTGTCACTCTTCTGAGATACTGTTCATGGTCTAAATCATCTTAAATAATAAAGTTGCTCAAGAAAAATTAAAGTTAATAAAAAGATGATGACAAACTCCTAATGATTAGTAACAGTTTTCTGGGCTGTGACTACTCCTTTTCATTTTTTTCTTTATCTAATATTTCAGGGCATCTTGATGCTTTTATTATTTTTGTGGGGAAAAAAAGAAGGAATGAAATGCAAAAGTGCAATGGGCACATTTTTAATAGAACGTCTTCCCAGATGAAGGAGCATTCCCAGCGCTCAGTCTTTAGCATAATGTATGGCTGCCAGATTTGATAAAATGCATTTTGGCTCTGTCTACTTTTTTGGGTCACTTAAAGAGAAACATGATATTTGGTGCAGCATCAAGGAAGAAGCAGCTTTATAAAACTTCAAGGGACATAGTGTTTCTACAGTGGTATAAATTTGTTCTCATAAAAAATGATCATATCTTGAAAATAGAAATAAAATGGGGAAAGATTTGGGGAAGTTTCTAAACTTTCTAGAGCATATCTAATTATGTCCTTGACTATTACTGAAAAGGCTTTATATGGGACCAGTGGTAGAAATTGCTGTAATTTCCTTGCCTCCATCTGAATTTTTGCTAAATCATTTATCTCCAATGGTCTATAACTTGATGTGGATGTCTCTATGCTCAGCCCGGCATGATTCACTCCTATTGAAACATTTTTTTGTAATGTGTTGATTTTTCCATTTTTCTAACAATGATAGAGTTGCTGAGATTTTTTTCCCTTGAAAAATGTAAAACTATGGGCAGAACCTCAACACCTATAGGGGTAATTTTTCATCTCAATGAAAATATATTTTGATAACGACTCTATAAATGACACCAGTAAAATCAACACTTGCTTTTGCCACATGGGAATATACTTTAAACCACTGTTTCAGGTTACCCTTGGTGGTTCCAGAAAGAGAATATCTTCCTTTTCACTTAATTCGCACTCCGTTGAAATACAAAAACAGGAATTAACCCCACAAGAGTAGTAATTTTCAAGTAAGTGACCACAGGAACCTCAAGGTCAAACTACCCTGGGGTTATTTAGTTATAGTTTATAAAGTTTAGACTTTTACTTCAATCAGACCATCAATTACTGAAGGGTTAAAGATGAGCTTAGGAAAGGAGGAAGCGGGTGTGGGGCCATTTCCTCGAGTTCTTACCGTTCCTGCCCTGCAGATTGAGTCACACCAGTCTTTATTAAATGATGCATAATTCACTGATAAATTGGTTTAGCTCTGCCTGTTACATGTCAGGCCTGAGGTTTTACAGGGGTCAGTGTAGAGGCACCATGGCTGTTTCATGTCATTAGTTTTCAGTCAGCTGCAATGTGTATCCACTGCAGCACACGTCTTTCATTAGTGGCCACAATGCAGGCTTTGTGTGTGAACATCCTTAGATGGGAAAAGCCAATTTAGAGTGTTCTCACCTTCCTTTTATGCCAGTGTATTCCATCAGACCCACATGTTTGTGGAGCTCAAGGCTTTTGTGGCAGGGTCAGCCTCATTTCCCATTTGTATTGCATCCTGCCCAGCTGATCCAGGCTAGAAGTTCTCTCTGAAGTTAATGGGTGTTGAGCACTGAATAAGACTGTCGTGTCAACCTGCCAAACTTCCTCCTCTCTGGAGTTCAGAAAGCTCTTGTAATCCCACTTCCTTTATAAAGCTTTCTTTTGCTAAATGGAAAATGGTGAGTTATTTTCTTCCATTAACTCAGAAATAAAACCCAGACTTTTGTTTTCTGTCAACACATACACCCGTTACCTGCCCCCTACTGGTCCAAATACTACTAACAAAGTAATTAGCTTTTAGTCAGGTTTCTGTGTGTGCAAGTAGTTACCTGCATGTTAATGAGTCCCTTGTGGTCATATATATCATTGATTACTACAAAGCTAGGACTTTTAAACTCATTTTGTAGTCTACCTATAGTAACAGTGAACACGTGGCATTTTACAAAATGGATGAAGATCATGATTTCTGCCTCATTCAATCTCTCCACCTCATTCTTAGAATTGTCTTTTCAGTTAAGATGAGATTTTTTTTTGGAAAGAGAGCAGCCTAGTTGCAATGGGGAGGTTCTGTGAGAATATGGTTTTGAGTTTGAACCTACAAGGTCATATCTAGGCTCTATTACTTCTTTGTTATAATATTCTCAAGTGATTATCCAAGTTTTTTTTTTTTTTTTTTTTTGCCAGTGGAAAATGGATTTTTATAATAGTTCTTTCTTGGTGTTGGCATTGGTGTTCATTCACACATTCATCAAATATTTTGAAGGTGTACTCTGCATTATTCTAAGTATGCAGAAAAAAAGACTGAAAAAAAAAAGAATATAGAGGCATGACAAAGATAACACACTTAGTAAATACGTGTTCTATATTGTATGTTAGAGTAAGGGCTATGCAGAAAAACAAAGTAGGGTATGAAGTGTGTGCATGTAGAGCAGTACCAGTGCCACAGAATGGTTAAGGAAAGGCGTCCCTGGGAAAATGGCATTTGAGCAGACTTGGAGGTGAGCAAGCAAACTGTGTGGATATATGGGGGAAGAGCATTTGTGAAAGGAGTGTACTGGGTGCATGCTTAGCTTGTGTGACTGGGGCCAGAGTAGCAGTTGAGACAACAGGGCCCTGTTCACTTAGTACCCTTGACCATTGTGAAGACACTGGTTTTTATATAAAATGGAGGATCATGAGGGTCATTAGAGGGTTTTGACCACAGGGATGTTCTGATTTAGTGTCTTAAGTCTATCTCCTGGCAAATAGACTCTGAATTGTATTGTTGCATGCAATGGATTTATTTTAAGAATGTTTTAGAAGAACACCTCTGAGGGAGTGAAGCAGCAGGATTGGGCAGAGGGAGGAGCTGAAACATGATTCAAGTGCAACCAAGGTCTTAGCTGAGCAGCAGTCTGCAGAGCTGGCAGGTCCCTTCAGAGTTGTCCCAAATTGAGGCAAAGGGTAGGGCTTTTGTATGCTCATATCACCTGGGGAAGGGCATAAACTTCAGGAAGCAGCTCCCTTTGGCTGAAGGAAATTCCCAGAGGGGCATTCAAATGTAAGGGATTGTACCCAACATATCCAGCTGCTGGGGTAGTAAGTGCCCAGTCCTGGGGGGATCTATGTGAAGGCCCACAGCATCCACTCCATTTTGGTCTTATCAAGACCAGGCTGGCTGCTATGCTGAGGATATGCCATAGGGAGATGAGATTTGCTGATGGATTGAATATAGGGTGTGAAAGTAAGAAAGGAGTCCAGGATAATTCCCAGGTTTTTGGCCTGAATAACTGTGAGGATAGAATTGCTGTTAAGGAGTGTGGGGAAGACTGTGAGACTTGCGGGCTTGGGTGAGGGGGAGTGAGGAGCTCAATTTTAGACATTTGAGTCAGACATGCCTACTAAAGATCCAAGTGGGTGTGTTCAGTAGGAAGTTGGATATATGAGTTTTATTTGGGGTGGTATTTTTGTCGTTCTTGACATATACGTAGTATTTAAGACCACGAAATGAGATGAAATCACCAGATGCAATAAATAGACAAGAGAAGATCTAGGGACACTCCCTGAGGTCTAGCTTGCTTTGGTCACCTTTATGATTAGTATTAAGTTTCATCCTCAGAAAGAGAAGATCCTTTGCCCAGAGAGCTATAGTGATTGTCGTACAGAGAGCCTGAGGTAGGCAGAATAATAGTCTCCCAGAGATGGTCATGACTTAATCCCCAGAATCTGAATACATCATCTTTCATGGCCAAAGAGGCTTTGCAGATGTGATTAAGAACCTTGAGATGGGAAGATTAGCCTGAATTATTACTGTAAGCACAGGGTTCATAAAAGGATGGCAAGAATGTCAGAGCCAGAAAAGGAGATGTGACCATAGAAACAGAGGTTAAATGATATCCTTTGAAGATGGAGGAAGGAGCCACAGAACATGGAATGCAGGCAGTTTCCACAGGCTGGAAAATGCTAGAGCCTCCTGAAAGAATGCAGCTCTGCCAACACCTTGATTTTAGCCTATGACATTCATTTTAGACTTCTGATTGTCAGAACTTAAGATAATAGATTTGTGGTGTTGTAATGTACTTATCTGCTATAGCACCAACAGGAAGCTTTTGAAGTACATGTAGTCTGCTTTTTCCAATAAGAGCGAAATTTTGTGATGGAAAATTATGAATACATAACTTTTAGAGATCTGAAATACTGATGTTTGCTTGTAAATAGAAATTACTTTCAATTACACGTGTTCTCTCTCTACCTCTCTACCCCTCCTCTTTTCTTCCTTTTCATCTCTTTCTTTCCTCTCCCTCCTTTCATCCATCATTCACCCATCCAATTATTAAACTATATATCTGATAAATTAAAAGAAGTTAATAATTATTACAAATTTCTTTGTGAACATAAGATTTGGCTCAAGATCACAAACTCCCTTTTAAATAAATCATTAACAATTCACAGTTGAGGGGTACAGATGGGTAAATATAATATCTACAAACAGAGAAATTCAACACCTGATTTCTCTTTCCATTGGTGTGCTTTGTGGTTTCTTTATAATATTTATCTTTGTGTTGTGTATCTTTATCTGCTCTGAAAGGCATCCAGTCACCTGGTGCTTGCCAAAATTAATGATGCTGAAAGTACAATGTGAAGTTCACAAAAATTATTTTGGTTGGCCTTTTAATTTAAACCAGTGAGATTTATTTTTATGATTAGATTTTTTAAAACATTTCTATTTTTTTGGCTGCTAGGAGACTAAAAATGGAAGTAAGTGCTCCTTGTTTTATTTTTTAAACAGTTTTTATTTTTTTTTGAAAACATCAATATTGACAATTGTACTTCTTTGCCTTCTGAGAGAATTGGAACTTTTACACTGTAGGATATTTGGCTATCAGACTCAGTAGAGCAAAGTGGTTAAGAGCATGAGTTTTGAAATCTCATCATACTAAGTTTAGTTCCTGGTTTTGGCCATGCAGGTTACTTGGGCAAGTCACTTTTCTGATCTAAGGTTCAGTTTCCTTGTCCATAAAATTATGATAACAGTATCTTCCTCGTAGGAGTGTTCCTCATGAATTAAACAGGGAGTGTATGCAAGTTCAATGCTTGGAACACAGAAAGTACTCAAGAAATAGTGGCTTCAATGACAGCTGTCATGAACTTTCCATAGCAGCTGAGTTAGGAATAGAAGCCTCTACATCTGAGAGTCATTCTCATTTATGCCCCTGGTGCTCTTTTATTTTAATAATCCATTTATCAAGCCATTGGTATTCTGCTGCCAAAACAATTTATAAGCCAATTAACCCTGCTGGCCGGACACTTTCAGCATCATGACATTGTCATATGTGTCACAGATGGTTCAAGGGAAGAAGAGTTCACTGCCCCGAGAGGCACATTATTTACCAACTCCTCTGCTGTAAAATGTGCTACATCTGTGGAGCATCCCTTGGTGATATATTTATTTTACAGCACCCTGCACTGACCATTTTGTAAAATAATGATGGTCTCCTTATCAGCTCATCTTCTGCCAGTTGGTAATTTATCTGAATGGATTTTTTCAGCATTAATATACAGTACAGGTGTAGGTGAGGTATGGGCTGTAATAACAGTGGGCCACAGTGTAGCAGACAGGATTTAAAGTACCATTGATTATAGTGATGTAATAGGTGCTAGGCAGAATTTGCTATTTCCGGGAAGGGAGAACATCTGGAACTCTGTACAAATTGTTCCCAGAAGAAGGTGCACCTTTGAATTTGTGTTAAAATCTGCATGCTGCTATTTATTTGAAAGTCTTGCAAGTATGCATATTTAAATCTGTGCTTTGTTTATGTCTTAGAGTTGGTGCTTCATAGAAATGGAGTCTCCTATAATATAATCAGGTGTTTTGTAACTTTGGGAGCAGGGAGGAGAACTCCCAAGACTCTTAATTCCTCTCTACCTCTATTTTTTTTTTCATACTGAGAGCAATTATTTTTATCAAGATGTCTTCAAGGAAAGGTTTAATTTTTATCCAGTTAGCCCCTTGGTCCCACATCCTTTAAATGATTTTTAAAGTTCTTTAGGAAGATGCTGAACATTTAAGATCCCCTGTATGTCCATTGTACAGGACTAACTGCAAAGCAGGGATTTTAAAGAACAATGGTTTTCACTGTTCTTGAGTTGAGAGGAAATTGTAGGGAGAGCAACAAAGCCTGTGTTGTTGAGGGTGAGTGGGAAACTGTCACTGCCTCAAAATTTCTGCATCTTGTCTCTTTAGGGGCATAAAAACCTGTGTTGTAGATATAGCTTTAACTTTGTTGTTTCTCCCTTTACCTTTTATATCAACTTAGTGCTGGCATGGAAAAATGGAATGGGATTTTTTCCTCTTAAGTTTAAAATATTTGTTAAAATATTTGAGCTTCCTGTGTCAACTTTGTTGTTGCTGGGGGTCATACTGGTCCTTGTCATGGTTGATGAAAGCCATCTGGCTTCCAAATATATCTGCATAGGATTTCAGTAGAGTTTTATGCATAACATTTAAATTACCCTTAAGTCACTTCCAATGATTATTTTTATTTTTCCAGTATTCTTAGCCACCTCCATTTCCAACCCCCACTTCCTCCCCTTTCCAGTTTTCCAAACATAGATTCTTAGGAACAGACAATCAGATATGTTGAATTTCAATTTTTCCTGAAGATATTGATCAGACCTCCTATCTCATACTTTCCATAGCCAGCCTTTTATCTTTGGGTCTGTGATCACATTTGATAGAGCAACAGATTCATGAATTACAATTGGGAGACTTAAGAATGGCTTCTTGCTGTCATGGCAAAGGATAGTGACTTAAAGCGTTTGCCAGCATTTGGTTATGAATTACACAACTACACATGCACATTTGAGGGCTGCAGTGCAGCTTCTGTGAGTAATGGAGCTGCGTTCCAGAGGGACAAGGCCTCACGGCTGTGTTTACTAGCTGGATGGATGGAGTTTCCTGGGCTCCAAGGAGACTCTAACTTACTGCTCAAGACCTATATGCATGATTCTCATGGTGAAAAGAAATTTCCCAGAAATGAGAGTTTAGGGAAATAATGATTATTCTTTTATCCTGCAGAGACTTGGGTGAATGTTTAGCAAGTCTGCTTAAATTTATAACTTGGGAGAGAAAGTTTTAAGGCAGCTTTTGTTCAGTTGCGAATATAATTATTCATTTGACTCGCAATCAAGGTATAAATAATCCACTTTGAACATTTTGTAATTAGTTGAGACATAAATACTGGATCAAGGATTTCAACAAGAGAGTCTCCTTTGGGTTTCAGCCTTTTCTCTTCCTTTGATATAATTAAAACACTCCTAAATATCCTGAAGCATATGTGCATGTATAAACACAAATGCTCACATAAGTAAGAGCATCATATGCTATGTCCAACATCAAAAAAGGCTAAAAATTTAATGAACAGTGCAACCCTGTCATGAATTTTGTTTTCAGATGAGATAAACAATGACTCTTAATTAGAAGCTAAAAATTTTAATTAAGATGATTCTGTAGCAATTATCCCTGTTGTCTGCTTCACTGGATTTTAATGAAAAAGATTGATTAGGTATAAAACTAGTAGCATAATTAAATATTCAGGGTTGCACTGGCCACTGAGGTGAAAGTAATGTGATTAAACTCTAAAGGACATTCCTTAACAAAGTATCTTAGACTGTTAAATCTGGTGCAGTGTCTGCAAGCTTCATTTTTATGAATAGCTTCAACATCCTAAAGTAAAAACAGATTCAGCTACAATTGGTTCTTTTATGCAAAAATATTTATTGAGCACTTACTATGTAGCACAGTAATAATAGTGGCATGAAGCATGATCTTTGGAATTAGATATACTTGTTCAAAGTCTCAGTTCTTTTTTATCAGGAAGACTTGAGACATTGAGAAAGCTCCCTAACCTCTTGTCACATTATTTGTACCATCTTTAAAAGGAGATAAATAATATGTATGTGGTTATTGAGTTTGTAACTGATTCAGTGCACATTCCCACCACAGTGCCTAGTACTGAGTATGTGCCTCTATGCACATGCACTATCATTACAATTTGAATAAGTAAGTAGTACAGTCTGTAGACTCCTAACAGTTTACAAAAAAATCTAAGGCAGAGAGAAAAAAAGTGTTTACAGGTAGAATTGGGACTTAAAATCATAATAATTTAGTTTTCAAGAGAAATAAACAGATGTCAGAAGTTCAACAAGTAGATATTTCCAAAACTTAGAGAACATTCTCTCTTTTATCTTAGTAATCTCCTTCCTGGAAATGTAGGCAAATTGACTTCTAGAATTGCTTCATTTTCTTATTTTCTTTAGAATACAGAACAAATTTCTAAATCCACCAATTCAAGTTATCTCAACCAGTCCATCTTGGCTGAGCATACTTTGTGCCAGAAGTTGGAGTGAGTGAAGAATGTGCACAGAGTTGGGTGGATTAATCCCATGTAACTTCATAGGCATATCCTAGCCTCCCAACCTTGTTCTTCTTGACCCTGTACCATAACATCTGAGTGAACTGCTTGCAGACTGTGTAAACATAGTGTATGTGACTAGGCATGAGTGAAGAAATTCGGAAAAATTCAGGTTGCTTGAGGTTAATCACTAAATACTTTGTAAGGCACAGAGGGAATTTTAGGCAACTTGGACATGAGGTGGTCAAATTTCTGTGACAATGAGGTCCTAAGTCATCCTTGAATGCTTAGATTATGAGTGTTGCATTTAAATCTGGGAGGACCTGGATTTGAAACTTAGATCCTTGATTTATGAGTGGTATAATCTTATGCAAAATATTTATCCTTTCTGAGACTGTTTTATTATCAAGTATGATAAACTATGTGAGATTAATGAACAAATCATGCAAAACATGACTCTTCCCTATATTTGTCAATCTATCCACCACCCAAAGACAGTACCCAGCAGTGGAAATTCAAACATGAATGAGATACACTCATGCCTTCAAGAAGCTTTCAGAAGTTTAACAAAATGTAAGTCAACAGAAAATTACTGCTTAAAGTGAGAAAGGCTTGGGCCAACAGTATGCTTGGGATGCTTTGAAAGCCAAGATAATCATCTAATCCAGACTGAAGAGGTAGAACATGCTTTCTGGAGAGTTGATACTTGATCAGAACCATTAAGGATGAATGAATTAGCTTAATCATAGGTAGCAAGAGCATCCTGAGCAGAGAGATCTGTTTGAATGAAAACCTGGAGTGCATGTGAAAGAGAGGAGTGGGCAGGGAATAGTATTGCCAGGGATGGAACTTCATAAGATTTTCCTTGAGGCAGAGAGTGTCAGAAGATAACAGAAGTGTTAAGTATGAACACATGAACATCCAGAAGGCCTTTAGGTATCAGAAAATGATTTTAGCCAGGTGCATGCTATGAAAAAATTTATATTTTAAGAAAATTATTCTGATAGTACTGTGGAGGCTAGATTAGAAGGGATGTCTAGTAATGGAAAAAGTTGATAGATTCATTTATTTAATAAAAAATATTTCTGACTATCTGGCATATACCCAGCTGTTTATTTTTTGTTTGCAGAAAATGTCATGTAAGACATGAATCTGCTCTCAAGGTGCTCATAAAATACATGTCATAGTTAAATAGTAAAATGTCACTTACAGGGCTGTGTGATAATGCATGGTTGAGGCTATTGTGGTTAATGCAGGTGAGAAGCTGTCTAAGGCTGTGGCACTGGAGGTGAGGGAATAGATGAATTTGAGAGAGAGTGAGAGGTATCATTGGTAGGACGTGTTTATGAATGAACAAGTAATTATAAATATGATTAGTATATGAGACCAGAAGATAGACAAGATCTTTCTCCTGGGCATCCTGGACCAATCAGCTTGTGGTGGACATTAAGCCCCATTGGCATTTTATGATGATTCCACTAAACTTGAACCTGAAACTTCTACCTCGTATTTGGGAACTCCTTGTGACTTTAGGGAAATATAGAGAAATAAAATCTTGTCGGACAGTTTATTTAATCTTATCAAGGAGAAATAATGCTGCCCGCTTTTCATAAAAACAGAGAAAGTACCAAAATCTTAAATTTTTTTCGTAGATGTTGCTGTGGCCAGTTCATTAGTATTCTTTCATGATTATATATTCCATGTCGTAAGAATGGCTAGGTGAACATTCATACTGTAGGTTATATAATGATGAAAAAAATACATGTGGATGATTTCACAAGAAATCTAGAGAAAATATGGGTATCAACTAGAAATACAGGTTTCTGACTGTCAGTCAGCCTGTGATGCAACCTGTCTAAATTTGTCTTTGGATGCAAGTGCTGAACTTGACATTGAGTTGCCATGTTGATGGTGACTCTTGGTGATTGTGTATATGGTGCATGTATTACAGTGGGGACTCTCTTGACTTTTAGAAACAAGATGAAGGTTGCTGTGCCAGGTATATTGCCCTACTGTGCTATATAACATTAGAACCACTTCCCCTACTAACTGTGCTTTGGTACTTACAATTCACCCTCTCACTATCCTGAACCATTTGTTGAAGGGACTGTCCTTTTTCCAGTATATGTTCTTGGTGCCTTTGTAAAACTATCAGTTGGCTGTGCACATATGGACTAATTCCTAGATTTTCTATCCTGTTCCATTGGTCTAAATATCCATTTTATGCTCATATCATGCTATTTTGATTATTGTAGCTTTGTAGTATGTTTTGCTGTCAGATATTTTGATGCCTACAGCTTTTGTTTTTTATTTTGTTGTTTTTGTTGCTTTCCCCCTTCTCAGAATTGCTTGAGCTATTCTGGGTCTTCTGTGGTTCTATATTTATTTGTGATATCTTTTTAGTTCTGTGATGAATGCCATTGGTGTTTTCATGGGGATTGCATAGAACCTGTAGGTGACTTTGGATAGTATGAACATTTTAGCAATATTAATTCTTGCAATCCATGAACATAGGATATATTTACTTGGTGTGTGTGTGTGTGTGTCTGCTATGATTTCTTTGATCAGTGTTTTCTAATTTTCATTGTAGAGATCTTTCACTTCCTTGGCTAAATTTATTCCTAGTTTTTTTTTTTTTTTGGTTAATATTGTGAATGGGTTTTTTGGTTTCTTTTCCTCTAGTTCATTCTTGCTGTTTAAAAATGCTATTATGTTTTATATATTGATTTTTATATCCTGCAACTTTACTAAATTCATGTATCCATTTTAACAGTTTATTGATGGCATGTTTAGGCTCACACCACCTGCCAAAGAGGATAATTTGACTTGTTTTCTCCTTTGGATGCCTTTTATTTATTTCTTTTTGCCTAATTTACCTAAGGCTTCTAGCACTATGTTGAAAGAGTGATGAAATTGACATTCTTGTTTTGTTCAAGAGAATGCTTTCAGTTTTTCCCCTCTGAGCATGATGTAGGCTGTGAGTTTGTCATATATAACGTTAGTGTTGAGGTATGAGCATTCTATATCTAATTTGTTGAGGGTCTCTATCCTGAAGGGATATTGAATTTACTGAATGCTCTTTTCTGCATGTGTGGAGATGATCATGGTTTTTGTCTTTCAATCTGTTGATGTGCTGTATTATATTTACTGTTTTGCATATGTTGAACTATTTTTGCATCTCTGGGATAAATCGTACTTGGTCTTGGTATCTAATCTTTCTGATGTGCTTTTGGGTTTGGTTTGCCATTATTTTTTAAATAATTTTTTTATCTATGCTAATCAAGTTTACTGGCCTACAGTGTTCTTTTGTTTATCACTAATAAAATACCTGACAAAAATAAACTTAAAGGGAGGAGAGGTTTACTTTTTTATTTTGGCTTATGAATTTGGTTCATGGCCAGTTGGCTTGATTGATTTTGGATCTGTGATGGGGCAGAACATCATGGCAGAGGAACTGCTCACCTCATGACAGTCATAGAGGAGGGGACGGAAGAAAGGGAGGGGGAGGGAGGCAGGGTCCTAATATTTCCTTCAAAGGCATACCTCCAGTGATCTAACTTCTTTCTCCTAGGTGTTGCCTCCTAAGGGTTACGTACCTCCCAATAGTGCCACAGGTTAGCAACCAAGTCTTAAATACATGAGCCCTTGGGAGACATTCCAGATACAAACCATAGCAACAGTACACATTCTTCCTCTCTGTCTGCTGCCATCTCAGGTCTCTTGTCCTATAGGACACACTCAGTTCTAGTACTCTCCCTTGGCTACTCACTTGGAAGGCAGCTGTTTAATTGTTGGTTTGTTCTTTGTGAAGGATGAGAAGGAGAGTGCTGGGTACTTCTATTCATCTACCTTGGAATGTTCAATGTGAATTTCTTTAGAGTATAATGACAAGCTTGTCACGATAGAATCACACCAAGGAGTCTTAGAGTTAATTTGCAAATTCTTCACATTGTTGTAGCCAATTTGCTGTTTCCTGGCTGGTTGGATATTATAACACTTGAATTTTATTTTTAATATCTGATGTTAAAATTTGGATGTGAGGCGTCTCCCAAAAACTCACTGTGTGAGACAATGTGAGAGCATTCAGAGGGGAAATGATTGGGTTGTGTGAGCATTAACCTAATCCCTTGATGGGATTAACTGGTGACTAGAGGAAGATAGTGTGTGACTGGAGGAGATGGGTCCCTGGGGGTGTGGCTTTGGGGTATATATTTGTATCTGGCAAGTAGAGATCTTTCTTTCTCTTTGCTTTTTGATCATTATGGGAGCCACTCCCCTCCTCCATACTCTTATGACTTGATGGTCAGCCTCACCTAAATCCCTGAGGCATGGTGCTGGCTTTCTATGGACTAAGACTTCTGAAATCATGAGCCCTCAAATGAACTTTTGTTCCTCCACAGTTGTTCTGGTCAGGTCTTTTAGTCACAGTGATAAAAAAGCTGAC
This sequence comes from Geosciurus inauris, assembly GCA_004024805.1. NCBI lineage: Eukaryota > Metazoa > Chordata > Mammalia > Rodentia > Sciuridae > Geosciurus > Geosciurus inauris. The sequence continues at coordinate 25,642 of PVHX01014989.1, read as the reverse complement.
TAAAACATTTGGTAATTCCCTTTTATTTTCCTCCAACATTTAAGCATTAGATATATTTTAATCAATAGCATAATATTTTAATTAGGTATATTTCATTTCTAGCAGTCTTCAGATCTAAATTTACAACTTTCAGGAATTTTGAATGTTCATAGTCTACAGTTGCAGTAAACATTATTCATCTTGTCAATATAATCATTTTATGTTCTGAATATGTGAACTTTTGTGAACCCCTTGTACAACTACTCAAAGGAGCAGCTTCTGAGAGAATAAGTGTATTTACTTATTTCTCTGTGATTTTCTCCCTTCAATCTAGTTTGTGACTTAGTAAGGACTATGATTGACTTTTATTACAAAAATATGCACAATTGTTAAAAACAAAATAAACAGAAAGCACCAAAACAAATAAATGAAAAGCACCTCCCCCCAAAAAACCTAGCTAGAAATTGGAGTATTATTTAGTATATTATTATTATTATATTGTTTAGTATATTTATTATTATTTAGTATATAATTTATAGTATATATGTATATGTCTATATATTTTTCATTCTATGGCTCCAAATTATATACTAAATACTCAGTTGCTGGTCTCTACATGCAATGGAGAATGTTCTGTAAATATGGCTGCAATAGTTGGAAGGGATTATTGCTGTCATCTTTATATGCACAATTAAGGGATCAGAAATATGACAAATTTAGGAAAATAATCAAAGACCATAGACCAAAACACAATTCATATTTTTCTAACTGTATAAAGGAAAGAAGAAAGAAGGTAACATTTCTTAAATTGTGACCTTGGAGGCATGTAGATTTTACTGCCTATTAATAGATAGATATGTCTATTCTAAAGAAGTTTTGAAAATTTAACTAGTAGTTTTTGTCTTTACTGAAGAAGCTTGTTGATAAAAATCAAGCTCTCTTTAAAAATTCATAGTATAAATGTCAGATAAATATTACTACTAAAACTGACATAAAATGAAAATTTTTCTATTGGTAAAAATAAAATGGATATATTTTATTTGTTATGGTAGTAACTAATGAGACCTTAAAAATAAAACAGTATATATGTAACTATAATTATAATAGTTTGTAAACATCAAGAGGCATTGTTCTGCATTTTTACAATCAATTTCAATATGATTTTCAGTAAGCTGTGAAATGATATGCTTCCCAACAATCTCTTGTGAGAAGGTTTAAATGCATCTAGGATTTTCAGTTGTATTGACAGAGAGTGAGTATGCTGTAGACACGTCCTTGTTGACAGCTCAGTAATGACTTGGAGCTAATTTTATTGTTTCTGTTCAGAAAGAAATGAAATGAAAAAGATCTTTGTGAAACCCTTCATCTTTGAAATTCAAAGAGGGAATTATAATAAGTAGGAGCAGGTTTAATCTACAATCATCATAGTAATTACACCAATGGAATAAAATGCTTAGTGTGAGATATCATCCCCTTCATCCTGCCAGGTTTCATAGCTGCTGGCACATCAGATCCACCCAGTGTGAAAATAACTCAGAAAAAAGAAATAATGATTGAACTAAAAGCCAAGTCCTTACCAAATCACTATTCAGAAGTAAGCATCCATCACCTAGAAAAGTCATTCCTTTAGAGAGCCAACAATAACCACATGGGGCTTGAGAAAATGGTACAATGGTAATACCGTCAGACACATTACCCAGTGATGCAAACATTTGATTATCTCATTCAGCAACAATTTGACCAATGTTACTTTTTCAGGCATTTTTTTCTTGGGGTTGTGTTATATAATGCTGAACCAAATGGCTCAGGTACTGTCATTCATGGAGCATACAGTCTTTCTTGGGGAGAAATCTATAGTAAATATCAATTATTATATTCTAAGAAAAGGAGTGCTAAAGAAGCACCCAATCTAGATTTGTACATCACAAAGGTGCTCTGAAAGAAGTGCACTGCAGATTAGTATCACAATGAGTGGTCACTATCATCAGAAGAGTTTATTGTACATTGGCTGAGTGGAGGAAATGAGTTCACTCCTCTAGATATGAAGGAAGAAGCATGGAGGGATAAATGGCTAATAAAAACCTGCACTAAAAATTAGTCTATGAATAAAAATTCTCAAACTCATGAAAAAATACTATGTTATGGAAGATACCTAAAATGAAAATGAACAAAGACCAAAATTAGAACATGAATTCATATTCTGATTAATTAATTGTAGAGAAATCTGAGAAAGACTTCGAAATGGTTGTTAAAAGAATGGAAAGTGTAAGACAAAACCAGAGAGGAATAAAATAACGTACTGGTCAACCTGAAATACCTCAGAAGTAAAGATGCAGTCAGTGAAACAAAAAATGCAATATATAGGGCAGACTCTAGAATGGACATAGTCAAAATAAGAATAATGAACTTGAAGATTGTACTGGAGTGCACATCCATCATTCAGCATAAAGAAACTATATGGAAAATGTAGTTAAAAAACATGAAAGATATTGAGATGCTCTAATATTCATTGTATATGAGTTACCAAGAGAGGGGGAGAGGATGGAAGGCATATTAGAGGATCAGTATGTGAAAGATAATTATTAATTTATCTTTCTCAAAAATTTTTGAGAAATCTTAAATTTCTCAAATTTAAAATTCTTACCCATAAATTAGAAGTATACTTATGATATAAAACTACATGAATAAAAATAAATTCTCTTTTGGAAATGTTATAGTAGAACTAGGTCATTAAGAATAAAGAAAATTCTTAAGTTACCACAGAAAATGCACAACTTAGTTGTAAATTAACAATTAGACCAACTGCTCTCTTTACTCTGAGACAATTTATGCCAGAGAGAATGCAGTAGGATCTGAGACATCCTGAGGGGAGATATAAGTAAATTTAGAATTGTCTACACAAAATATCATGCAAGAATACAGGGAAGGTAAAGAGAATTTGAGACTTCTAGTAAGTGTGAGAAATTTGTCATTCATAGTTACTGATTTTTTTCTTTGAAGAGAAAGTGAATGTAAAGGGAAAATGTGTCATATGAGAAACAATAGGAAACACAGAAATTAATGGAATACATTAGCAAATTTAACTTGATTATAAGAAATATCTTCTTTGTTTATTTTTAAAGCGCTATGAAAATAATAACATGGAGCTGTTCAAAGATTCAAAGTGTGTTGTACTCATCATTTTAATCATGAATATAATGGAAGTACTAAATAATTTCAGATTTTGTAAGAAAATTTTGTGGTTCAGTTTCAATCTTTTTTTAAAAAAATATTTATGTTTTAGTTGTAAGTGGACAGAATATCTTTATTTTATTTTTATGTGGTGCTGAGGATCGAACCCAGTGCCTCACGCGTGCTAGGCAAGCACGCTACCATTGCGCCATAATCCCAGTCCCCAGTTTCAATCTTAATATGTGGAAATGAGTTATCAGAATAATAGCAATATAATCTACAGTTTAAAAATTAACAGAAGGAAAAATCAAAGGCATAAAAATAATCAATTGAACAGGGTTGGGATAGTGAAGAAAGGACTATGAAACCAACAAAGAAAAAAGAAAGCAAAAAATCACATGGTGGAAGTAAGTCCAAACAACCAGTAATATCATAATCACAATAAATATGCATTGATTAAATTAATGTTAGAAGATGTATTATCAAGTTGGTTATAAAATTTAGTCAAACCAAAGGCCAATGTTCTCTCTGATATGTAGATGCTGGCTCAAAATGGGGGAAAGAGAAAGAAAATTGATAAGACCTTAGCTAGTTTAACTCAGAAAAAGAGACAAAAAGACTCAAATAAAATCAGAAATGAAAAGAGATACAATTGATGCCAAGGAAATCCAAAGGATCATTAGTGATTTTTATGAACAGCTACACATCAATGAATTTGAAAATGAACAAATTCCTGGAGTCATACACCATACCAAGACTGAATGATGAAGAAATAAAAAATCTGAACAGACTAATCACAAGAAACAAGATTAAATCAGTAATAAAAAGCCTTCTATCAAATAAAAGTCCATGACCAGATGGCTTCACTGCTGAACTAATGTCAGTTCTTCTTAAAGTATCCCAAAAGTTGAAGAAGAGGGAATCCTTCCAAATATATGAGGCTAGCATTATACTGATACCAAAACCAGACAAGGACCAAATAAAAATAAATCAAAATGTAGATCAATACCCTTGATGATCATAGATGCAAAATCCTCAAAACTAAAACAAAGACCTTAAAAAACTAGCAAACTGGTTCCAACAGCACACTAAAAACATTTACCATGATCAAGTGGGATTGATCCTAGGGATGCAAGGATGGTTAAACATGCAAATCAATTAATGACGCACCATATCACAGAATAAAGAACAAAAGTCATGATCATCTCAACAAGTGTAGAAAAGGCATTTGATAAAATTGAATGTCTCTTCATGATAAAAACAGAGCACAAAATTAAGAATACAAGAAATATGATAAGAGGCTGAGGTTATGGCTCAGTGGTAGAATGCTCGCCTAGCATGCATGAGGTACTGGGTTCAACCCTCAGCACCACATAAAAATAAAAATAAATGTATTCTGTCCACCTACAACTAAAAAATAAATATTTTAAAAAAGAAACATGATAAAATATGTATTAAATATTTCACATGATATTTAAGAATACAAGAAACATGATAAAGAAAATATATATTAAATATTTAACATTATATTGAATGGGAAAAATTGAAAAATTTCCAAGATCTAGAACAAGACAAAGGAGTCTCCTTTCACTGCTCTTATTCACCACCACTGGAAATCCTAGGTAACACATCAGGAAAGAGAAAGAAATAAAGGGCATCCAAATTGGAAAAGAGGAAGTCCAATTGTCATTGTCTGTAGATAACATAATCTTATATATACAAAACCTCAAAAGATAGCACCAAAAAACTATTAGAACTAATAAACAACATCAGCAGAGTTGTATTATACAAAATCAATATGCAAAATCAGTGCCATTACTGTACAAGATTGGTGAATTATCTGAAATAGAAATCAAGAAAGAAATCCCATTTAAAACAGTAACAAAACCCAAATATCTAGGAATAAATTTAACCAAAGAAGTGAAAGATTTCTCCAATGAAAACTATAAAACATTGATAGCTTAGTGGTAGAGCACTTGCCTAGCACATGTAAAGCACTGGGTTCAATCCTCAATACCACATAAAAAATAAATAAATAAAATAAAGGTATCATGTCCATCTACAACTAAAAATGTAAAAAAATTGATGAAACAAATTAAAGAGGGCACACATACACACGAATGGGAAGATACCACATGTCCATGATTGGAAGACTCAAACTTGTTAAAATGTCCATACTATCCAAAAGTGATCTATAGATTCAATGCAATTTTACCAACATACCAATGATATTCTTTACAGAATTAGAGAAAAAACATCCTAAAATTTATTTGGATCCATAAAACCCCCCAAATAATGAAAGCGATCTTGAATAGAAAGAACAAAGCAGGAGTCATTACACTACTTGACTTAAAAATATACTACAAAGCTATAGGATTTGAAACAGCTTGGTATTAACATGAAAACAGACCCATAGAGCAATGGGAACAGAATAGAGAGCCTAAAAGTAAACCAAAACATCTATAGCGAATTGATTTTTAAGAAAGGTGCTAAGAATATGCACTGGAGAAAGGACAGATTTTTCAATAAATGGTGCCAGGACAATTGGATATCCGCATACAGAAAAATGAAATTAGATCCTGATCTCACTCCAGTTCCAAAAATCAACTCAAAATGGAATAAAGATTTAAATGTAGAACATGAAACTATGAAACTACTTGAAGACAAGAGGAGAAATGCTTCAGGATTTTGGGCAAGGATATATTTGTTTTAGACAAGACCCTGAAACACAGGAAATAAAAGCAAATGTTGACAAATGGGATTATATCAAACCAAAAATCGTCTCCACAGCAAGGAAAACAATCAACAAAATGCAGAGAAAACCTAAAATAATAGGAAAAATTTTTTTGCAAATTATACATTTGACAGGAAGTTGATATCTAGAATATGTAAGGAACTCCCAAAACTCAATAGTACAAAACCAAATAACCCAATTTAAAATGGACAATAGAACTAAATAGGTATTTCTCAAAAGAAGATATACAAACGATTAACATATATATGAAATTGTTCAACATCACTCATGAAGGGAATACAAATCAAACCCACAATGAATATCATATCAATTCACCATAGTAAGAATGGTTATTATAAAAAAGACAAAACATAACAAGAGGTTATCTTTTGGTGAGGATGCAGAGAAAAGGAACAATGGTACAATTGGTGGGAATGTAAATGAGCACAGCCATTATGGAAAACAGTATGGAGGATCCTCAACATATTAAAAGTAGAACTCCCACACGATCCAGAAATTCCACTTGTAGATACGCAGTCAAAGGATGTGAAATCAGTGTGTCAGAGACATCTGCACCCTCATGATTATTATCCAAGAAATGGAAAGAACTGAGTGTATATCAACCAATGAATGGATGAAGACAATATGGTACACAATGGAATACTATTCAGCCATAAAATAGAGAAATTCTGCCATTTGCAGCAACGTGGACAGAAGTGGAGATCATTATGTTAAGTGTAATAATCCAGACACAGAAAGATAAATACTACATAGTATCACTGAGGTTTAAAGTAGAATAGGCATTACCAGAGGCTGGGGAGCATAAGTCAGAGAGGAGTGAGTAGTTCTGGTGTGCTATTGCACAGCAGGGTGACAAAGGATAACAATTAAGTTCTGTTTATTTTCAAAAGTTAGAAGAAAGTATTTTCAAAGTTTTCTATAAAGAAATGATAAATGGTAACTGTTTAGGCAATTAAAAAATTTAAAACATATCCAAATTTATGGGCAGGATCTAATGCAGTATTTCAGGAAAATTTATTAAAAAGGAGAAATTCAGAAAAGAAATGATTCATGTTCCATCCTGGAAACTAGAAGAATGTAAATAAAATAAATGAACACAAAAACTATAACATGAAATAATAAAGATGAGAGAAAAAAATTAAAGAAATTAAAAAACCCCAAAGCACAAGTCAACATAATTCAAAACTTATAATTTGAAAGAGCTAATTCAATAGGTAAACTCTTAGCGATACTGATTGAGAAAATACAAAAAAGTGTCTAAATAAATATTTGAAATTTTTCTGAGAGAGAATATATAAGAAAATATATATCACATATGATTATATAAAAGAGGTTAAATATAAATAAAATTTAAAAATCATGAAATAGTTTAAAAACTATGAATGAATACTATGAACAATTTATAAAAATAAAATTTTAAAAAGATTTTTTTGTGAGAAAAAATACTACCAAAATTGACCCCCAAATAAAATGGATAACTACTAAAAAAATAGAATTAATAATTCAGTTTCCTTTCTCCCAAAGATACAAAGTCCAGATGATCGCCCAGATTAATTTTATCTAATCTTCACAGAATAGAAATTCTTATTTTATATATATTCAGTCAGCAACAAGAAGAATAAAATTTACCTTTTTTTTTCATATCAAGTGGTGACTTATTGGCTGTCTCTTATATTATAGGTGAAAATATCTCAATTTAGGACATTCCAAACCTCGTTTTGGCTTTCTGTCATAATGAAAGACCGGCATCAGGCACATAGGTGACAATCAGGGACAAAAGAAGTAAACTGCTGCTGGTTCACATGTCCATCATGAATCACTCTGCAGTTTTAGGGACCTTTTCATTTGTTTTTTGTTTCATAGCATAGCATTTTTCTCTTTTCAAATTCCTTGTAGATGGTGGTTTCCAGCTGTGCAGGAGATACACTGTCCACAACTTCTGCACTCTAAAGGGCAGAGATCTTCTCTTTAGCTCTGTTTTTTCCTCCAGCAATAATTGTCCGTGTGTAACCCTTTCTCCTGTCTATACTATAGGAGCAGTTAAACCAGCAGAGAAGGACACCACAGGCTTGGTATTTGGACCTGAATTGTGTTGCTTCAAAATTCTGTAGCATTTTTTTTTTCCTGCACAACTGCCAATCTCATCAATCAATATGATACCTTCTGTGGCTGAATCATTCAGAAAGATTTCAAGGCAGTCAATAAAATTTGTTCCATTAAAATGAATCCCAGTGACTTGTGAGGCTGAGGCAGGAAGATCACAAGTTCAAAGCTAGCTTTAGCAACTTAGCAAGCCTTAAGCAACATAGTTAGACCCTGCCTCCCCCCTACCCACCGCCTGCCCTGCCTCAAAAAAAAAAAAAAAAGAAAAGAAAAGAAAGGACTGGGGATGTGGCTCAGTGGTTTAGCATCTCTGGGTTCAATCCCTGGTAAGCCCTACTCCTGTTCCCGACCAAATCCTCCAATGCCAATGTACAAATTTGGCCCCATTCCAACTTGTGGTATCTGGTGAACTGGGTGCCAGTCAGGGTGGCAGATTTGGACACAATACCAATTCTTTCCTTTTTCTTTTTTTTTAAACAGCAGAATGCATTTCAATTCATAGTACACAAGGTAGAGTCACACAATTTGTGTCTTCATACTTGTACCTAAGGTAGTGAGTGATGTCCATCTCATTTCACCACCTTCCCTACCCTCATGTCCCCTAATTTCCCCTCCCTCCCCTTTGCCCTATCCAAAGTTCCTCCATTTCTCCCATGCTCCCCACTCCTACCCCCATTAGGGATCAGCATCCACTAATCAGAACATTCAGCCTTTGATTTTTTTGGAATTGGTTTACTTCGCTTAGCATGATATTCTCCAATTCCATTCATTTACCTGCAAATGCCATGGTTTTATTCTCTTTTAGTGCTGAGTAATATTCCATTGTGTATATATACCACAGTTCCTTTGTCCATTCATCTATTCACCAATTCTTTCTTTCTGGTAAATATGTCCAGGCATGAGGCCAATTTTGCATTCTCCAGTTTCTCCAGAATGGATGACTCCAGGGCGGTTGGCCTGATTAGCCTTGTCCTTCCCTGGTGCAGCAGCTTGTGCTTGACTGGTACAATGTCCTATTGTGGGAAATCTTCATAATGCATGCCACCAAGGGCATTTTTGCCTCAACACCTTCATCAATGGCAGTAGCAGCAAGAGGAGGAGGAATATAAGTGACAGAAGCGTTCCTCTTGTCTGTTCTGTCTTTCATAGGATTACAGATAGGTAAGCCCAGATGGTTGTGCCTCCTTTCCCTGGAGTGGTTCGTCCAACAAGTGCCATATTCCAATGGCTGCTGGGTATAAAAGGGGTCCTGTTTACCAATGAAACCCTGGCAAATAACCTTCATATTTTTATCACGCTGCATAGGCACAATGTGGAATTCCATTCTGTTGTAGGTGAAAGGTGCATGACAGGGGGATAGCCATGGCAAGGCAGCTGCTCCTGGAGAATGGGGTAGTGGTGGCAGCTCCCCAAAACTCATTTTCAAAAGCTGTATTTATGATGTGCAAACTGAACAAGGACAACAAAAGAAATACCGATTGTATATGCACTTCTTTTTTAATCATAGATGCAGAGCATGAAAATGAAAATTAGGAACTTCTGAGGATACTATGTCCCCTGACCTACACTTCAAAACAAGAGCATTCAAATCTTTTAGCCACTCTAACTTTCCTTTTTAAAAAATTCTAATTTAGCAGGAAAAGTGAAGCTCTTAGCAAAAAAAAAAAAAAAAAAAATTATATCATAGAAGGGCATTATGCTCATGCAGTTTGTGTGACATTTTAGAACTTTATCCCAAGTGAAAAATGATGCTGTGAAACCAATGTTCCAGAGCATCAAGTGTCCTACCGGTCAGTTAGGATGTCTGGGAAGATGAGAAAGTAGTGGCCAAGTTTTTTCTACTATTTTCCCAAAAAGGGTGTGTCTGACCAAACAAGATTTAGATTCCAACCTGTAGACATTAATGGAACACTTTGACTTTCCTCTACCAATATGAGCAGTTTTTCTTGAAAAATCAAAAATTTGAACAGTCCTTATCATTATGATTAGTTATAAGAATATTTAGCCTCTCTCTCTCTCTCTCTCTCTCTCTTTTTAGTTGTAGATGGACATAATACATTTATTTTTTATTTATTTATTTTTACGTGGTGCTGAGGCTCAAACCCAGTGCCTCACACATGCTAGGCAAGCACTCTGCTTCTGAGCTACAACCCCAGCCCCATATTTAGCCTCTCTTAAGAAATATGAGATTATCAGAGAAGTTGTGGTTTTGTGTGACTATCTGCCAAGTTTTCATGCATTCTGTTAGGTGGAAAACTCATTTAGAAAACAAATTCAGTGAGAAAGGCTCTCCTCTTGAAATAATGACAGCAATATGTAGATTGATCTCTTAAAAATCTTTACTATCATGGCCTGCCCTGGTTCAAGGCAGTTGCCTCCTTCATCTTAAGAGTTGCTAATTCTTCTGGTTGAGGGTCCATTTCAACCTTTAAGATAATTACTAATAAGTCCAAGCCCTGGATGGAGGCCAAGTGAAAGACCAGGCTTTTTATTTTCCTTCATTATTATCAGTAATTTGGTGGAGGAAGGAAGGGTAGGGGAAGAGACTTTGAGTAATGAACAGTTACACTCTGCTTATTATTAATTTTTTTCTTTCCACTCTCTTTCTTTTTAATTTTTATTTCAACTTTGGAAAAGAGCCTAAGAGGTATTGGATGGTACCTTCTGTTCTACTGCATGTTTGCTTATTCATATGAGATGAAGAAAGAGTTACATTATTTTTGTTTCCTTTATAAAATTCTAGATGCTTCATAATCAGTTGAAATTTTAAAATTCAGAACATTTTATCAGAAGCAGAAAGACTACTTTCTTTAAAAAAAACCTCTGTTTCCTTTTTAAAAATGACTTAAAATAGATGATCATAACCTTTGTAATCATGTCATTCCTCCCCACCAATGAGCTGGTCTGTTTTGTGATTGATTCTCTTGAAGCTTTACTCTTCGTGAGTTTTGTGTACCTTTTCCTCAGCTTCCTTTAATTCTCACTCTCTGGTTCTTCTAATCTCCTGATTTAAAAATTCTTAAAATGTGCCCCCTGATCCATTTTCCATGTGAATTCTTATATCGCATGGGTACCTTGATAAATATGTGATTCTTATATAATCAGTTTTGTGTGATTGAAATGCTAAACATAATCACTAAGTTCCTGATATATGCCAAACCCTAGGGTAGGTGTGGAGGACACAAAGATGATCCAGGCCAAGGATCAGCCCCAGGACTTCACTAGTTTAGTGGAGAAAACACAGAGCTGGAGAGCAGGAAATTGGGCATCAGACCCAGGTAAGAGGAAGTTTTGGAGGAAATGAGAACTAACTTGTTTCTTAAAGAATGAGGAATGGTTAACTTAAATAGGAGAGAGGAGTTGGGTAGAAAGTATTCCAGGCAGAGGAGACAGCTTGAGCAAAATGGTGAGAGACACTTGAGATTTGAGAGATTTGAGGAATGGCACCAGACTTGGTCTTGCTAGATTCTAAAGGGTGTGAAGCAAAGCTGCAGAACCAGAAGAGAGTCAGCAACCTCAATTCTATATGCATGTAGCAATTCTCAAACTTTGAGGCTTACTTGTCCTTCTACTACTAACTTAATATTCACAAGCACTCAGCCAGGAGTATCATACTGCATTAGAAGGAGAGGGTGTCCTTGATGGTGACATCACTGTGAGAACTATTCTTCCTAAATGATTTTATTTTGGGACCTGTCCTTTCTTTAGAGTTTATTTATGCTTCTTGAAAAAAACAAAAGAATTCTCAAGTAACAACAAAATTTTAAATGTAGATGAGAAAGAGTTCCTGTGTTTACTTCAGGTAGATTAACAGACATCTTTCTCAGTTAAAACCAAATTTAATTCTTGTTTTAGGAAGCTTTATCCAAGGTAATTGATGCAGAAAATTCCCATAAATTCCCATATACTCCCAACATAACTCTAATAAAAAGTTTTGGCTTACACACTTAAAATGAGGTTCAAGTATATTTTGTGAATTGTATTCCTTATTTTTAGGTCTAATTTTACTATATTTAGGACCTGAAATCAGTTCTGGGAATTAGGGACACACTAAAATTTGGCATAATTTGTAGCATTTGGTCAAATGTACTATTTCACTTATACTTTGATATCAGCTTTTAATGCCCTTTTCAATGTCATTTATGGTATCTTCGGTGAGCATGTGACTGCATTGTATGACATATTTTAAATATGTGAAAATGCCAATAATAATGTTTAATAGCTTAGTATTCACTTTCATGCACAACTAAGCAAACTAGATGCAACCTGGTCAAATATCCTTATGTACTTTAAATGTTGAACTTTGTCACTTAAAATATGAAGTAAAACATAAATCATAAATTGAGAACTATTTTAGTTAACTTTACATAAACCATCAATTAAGGTCTTATAGCCAAATAAAGAAGAAATAGATTAGTAATATGAATTTTATAGTGTACGAGAACTAGATTACCTTGGGAAGATTTTATCCTTTTGACCCAAAAGGCATTTAAAAAATTAAATGGTAGCATAAGACAAATATTAGGAATTGTATCATAATGCTAATAATTGAAGATTTTTTTTCCTATATTGGAGATTGAACCCAGGACCTTGTGCATACTAGGCAAGCATTCTACCACCGAGCCGCATCCCAGTCCTATAATTGAGGATTCTTATTTTAAATTATATCTTTAATATGATTTTTAATATTTAGTATTTAGTTACTTAATTCCATTAAGGCCATAAGTCTGTTGAGGAAAAAGTCCTTATTGGCAATTTTTCATATGTCATAAGGATAAATTAAAGTGAGAATTTGTCACTTTAACTTTCTTAAAATGGAATAATTCCAGAATATGAACAAAAATAAGTATAATAAATTATCTTTATTCAGATTTAATAAAGAATACAGAAGAGACAAAAAAGAAGAAAAGGTGATAGGATAATGAGGTACTTCAAAAATATCAGGTCAATCTTGTTGAAAGTGAGCATGTTTTTTCCATAAGTGTGCTACAGTAAATGACCTCAGGGGAAAAATCCAGCAGTTGACAGAGCTGAAAAATTATCACTTTTGTATTATTTTACATGTTGTCATACTATGAAAATTGGATTAATTATAGCAATATAAGTTTTAAATATAGATTAAATTTGTTTTATATTCCAGGAGTTTACTTTTTGATGGTGATATTCAGTTTTGACCAAATATTGATTTTAATACTGAGCTGCTTGATATTTGGCTAAAATATGTATTTGGTGTTCTTTACTAAGATTATAATTAATTCTATTTAATAATGTTATACCTATTTGATGTAGGAATGGAGTTTATGGAAACTCAACTTTCAAATGTTACCTGTCAACAAACTAGGTCAGAAGTTTGGGGTTTGCTTATATCTTATGGTCTTCATGAAAACCCTTCAAAGGGATTTGACCCCCTGATACTGGGTCTCAGAGAGATCAGGTGCTTTACTCAAGGACATACTGAAGTAAATAACATAAATTAGATTCACATCCAAATCTATTACCTTTCAAAGCTTGTGTTCTTCCTTATACTGCATCTGTTTTCTGTCTCTAATGATGTTAATCTCATTGTATTTTTTAAGTATTGCTAGTATGTGTGTACCCTGGTGCACTCAGAATGATGACCTCATCTTGTTCACCTGGTTGTACCCAGTATCAAGCACAGTATTTGGCACATAATAAAATCTTATTAAATTTTGAATAGATGCATTGGATACTTGATATATATATGGAGGAATATCTATTTCTATATTTTCAATTTAGAGATGAGGCCATTGAGACTCAGAAAGACTGCTATCTTCAACTTTTCATGGACTATTATTGTTAGTGAAGATTTAGGTATTTTGAATCCAAGTCCATCATTTCCATATACCTTTGATCCTAAATCTTGTAAATTAGAGAGGCTAATACATATTTCATATCATCATAGTACTGATTTGATGTAATAAAACAAAATAAGAACTTTGCTTGGGAAACAATCTTTTAGGGCTTTTCTCCTTTCTTTTGTGTCTCTTTTTTAGATAATACACCTTAATAGGCTGAGTATTTTCCTTTAATGTCAAAGAGTGTTATTAACAAGGCACAGTGCCTGACCCCTTCTGGAGGATACTTAGTATGTTGAATGAATTATGATGCCAGCTTATTCTTGCTCAAATCAAGTAGTGTCATGGAATGGTCCTCGTCAGCATATTTGCACCCCTATCTGCTCGTTCCTAGCACTTCAAGGAATGCTTGTCATATAGGATAATACAATTTGGATAAAATTAATTCCACACATCATATATTCAGTTAAACATCTCTACAGCCATGCCTCTGAATTTATGATCTTGGGAATACCTGACAGTCAACACGATGGCGAATGATAGCAAATTATTCCATTTAGACTTTCTCATCTGTCTGGATGTGCCATTGGGTTCTTCTGCCTCTGACTTAGGTTTGGCCACTGTCTCTTCTCCTCCCCTCACCACAGCAGAGAATCCAGGCAGTTTATGCTCTACACATGTGCTGTTCAGAACAGTGGCCACAAACTGGCTTTTGAGTACTTGAAATGTGACAACTCCAAATTGAGATGTGCTGTATAAAATGCACTCTGGATTTTGAAGACTTGATAAAAAAACAAACTTAAATACTCCATTAATATTATTTCTATAAGTAAAATGTTGAAATGATGAATTAGATTAAATAAAATACATTATTGAAATTAATTACACTTGTCTCTTTTTTAAAAATGTGCCTACTAAAAATTTTGCCTGGCACTTATGGGTCTCACTTTATTTCCATGGAGCAGCACTGGCCTCTCTAGTTCCTCCTGGGCTCTGGCATCCCCTCTCCCTTCAGCCCTAGGGGTGCTACTGCTGGGTTCCTGGATTTTCCTTTGCAGTTCCCCATACCCTATCTACCCTTTAATTTTGTAATTTTTTTGTAGATAATCCTTCCTGGAGTTATACCTAATGATTCTGTTTCTTATTGGGACCCTGACTGATATAACGACTCTCTGACACAGGCTGGTAGATGATTAAATTAACCATGGCCTGCCTCCACCTTTGACTTAGAAATTACTGAAAACTAAACATTATTGATCTACTAGTATCTGATCTAAATTGACTACAGAAACTCTTAATGTGAAAAAAAATTTTGTTATTGTTTTTAACATTAATAATATATTTCTTACCATCCTCAACCTTCACTTTGATTAAAACTGTACCTTCAATTGGAATAGAAAAATCTGAAACTGACATTTTCTTGTACAGAAAGTCAATGTCTCAAATGTGTTTTGTATAAAGCCTCCTTTTGTATTTCTCTAGCTACTGAAATCCAAAACACAGATATATAGATAAGGCAAAAAAAAAAAAAGATTTTGGAGGATGGTATAATAATACTCATAATAGTACCACTAATAATAATAATGAAAAAAATTTTGCATATGTGACATTTCTTCTCTTCTAAATAAGATCAAATTAAGTATGAGTTGCAATAAATAAAAAGAGAACAAATAGGATAGAGGTTGGGATAAAATTAAATTATTTCTCAATTCTCTCCTTCAGCTTAAGTGACATCATATAGCTAATGCAATTAGGAGTATTCTATAGTATCTTTTGCAGAAGTTAGGGCCATTCGTGACTTAGTTCCCAGTAGGAGATTACAAATCATGGTTCCAGGAACATCAGCACTTTTAAAAATACTTCTCAGTTTGTTTTTATCATAATATTTTTCCAGAGATACTTTTTTTGTTTCTAGAATTTCCAAATGTTTTTGTAAGGAAATATTCCCTTTTTGTTGTTGTTTGAAGTTGACATAGGAGAGACACTTGTAGGTGTGAAAACATCTTCCCTTTACAGGGGCCAATCATTTCCTGTGTTCTGAGGTACTCAAGGTTTCCATAGCATAGGAGAGGGCAGAGCATGGAGGCCATGCGGGTACTCCTCACCCCTTTATGTTGCTGCTGTCTCTTTAAACCCGAGGAACTCCCATTTTACACACTTAAGAAAGACCCACAGGAAAACAAGTTTAGCTTTGCTTAAAAATTTTAGAAAATCTCGACCATGAGGAGAGCTCTTCTGTTCTTCCTTTTCCATCTTATTCACCAAAGCATCTTCTGGCATTGAGGGAATAACAAACTCAATCAGATTCCTTAGAAAGTTTAAACAATGAAACATAAGATCAGTGGCAGCAAAACTCACAATAAAGTAGTAAGAAGGAACCATGAAGCAGAGAGAACACAGTGAAGCCATTGAGCAGGAGAAGCTGAGTCAGAGTTTTTGACTTATTGGTTGTGGTACCCCAAGAACCCATGGTGCCTGTCTCTCCCATCTCTGTTGTTCAGTGATAACTGAACGTGTTGATAACTAGATCAGCCATGGTGGAGATTTTTGCACAACAGAAATTGGGTAGCTTCACATTAGCCATGTGGGAAATTTTAAACTAAGGAAATTGTGAAAAGCTTCAAATCAGGGCTCCCCCGCCTCAAGGAACCCATCGGTAAAGATTTATTAGCACACCAGGGATGATGCCCCTCATGGGGGTGGCTACAGGAGTTTCTGTTGGGTTACCAGAACCTTTATGGCATATGCAGAAGCATTCTCATCTCTGTAAGCTATGTGGAAAGTGCCCTGGCTGTGTGTGGACATTGTCTCCCTTCCTTCTAGCCTCTAACTGTCCACTTAAAGCAGTCCAAATAGCTGTTTTTATAGCCTAAGCAATTTCACAGTCTTCGTGATGCCAAGCAACTGATTTAGCTGATATTCACACCTCTATGGTTGCCTTGGCATCATTTTTTCACCTGGGGGCTCCAACCATTTGTAGACTCAGTATGGATGTATTTGTATCCTGATCTGGTTAGGAAACTCACAGGATTTCCTTTGTCAAGTATAAAAGCCAGCAGAGCTCTCTTTTTGAATGATCAGTGTTAGCAAGTTTCTCGCTGTGTTTATTTGCAACCTGTGAAATAGCCTTCAGCATGCCAATGTGTTCTCTGGGTTTGTCGCTGACAATTGTTGCAATGGGAAAAAAAATTGCCAATGCTGGGTTGGTGGTGTCGGGGATGGCATTTTTCATTGAGAAAGCCAGCCTTCTGAATCTGTTTGCAGTTTTTCCCTTCTGTGAGGGCCTTCTCTCTACCATTTGCATTCCTCACTTTATTGAGTCATGTCTGGCTCAAAAGCTCTCCAGTTCTCAGAAGTCTTCCCCAGTATTGCAATAGATGCCATAATCTCTACATAGGGCTTTTCTGTCTCCTTAATGCAGTCCCCTTCACCTTTCTCAATGTATTCATTTCCCTATAAGTTGTTATTGTGCCAGTTAAATGACAAATTCCTTGCTGATATAGAAAGAGCTTTTTCTTTCTTTTACTTTTTCTGCTTTCTATATTTAATGCCCAGTACATAGCTTCTTTTAATAAAATAATTAGGAGAAAATATTTGTAATACCTCTTAGCACTTATTCTGTACCTCATATAAGCAAGACATACATTGTGTAAGTCTATTCAATCCTTATAGCAATTCTTGGGGGCAGATATCACCACCCTCATTATATAGATGAGGACATTGAAATTCAGAGTAATTGAGTGACTGCTTAAGTGACATCATATAGCTAATGCAATTGAGAGTATATCACCACTATTCCAGCTTTGGAAGATTGGTTTTCCTCAGTTCTCTTTAGGTACGGATGATTTGCCTTCCAAACAACCACTATCCCATTTTTTTTTTTTTTTTTTTTTAAAAAGGTGTTGGTCTGGGATTGTAGCTCAGTGGTAGAGCGCTTGCCTTGCATGTGTGAGGCACTGGGTTCAATCCTCAGCACCACATAAAAATAAATATATTGTGTCCATCCACAACTAAAAAAATATTTTTTTAAAAAAGAGGTGATTAGGATGGGTGTCTGCAGAGTGTTAGGTCTCAAGTGACTTTTTTCCATGGTCAAGTCTCCTTTGTTTCTTCCCTCCTCTCACACTGAATGACACATTCCCATGACTGCCCTTAGACTGGTGCAAGTAGGACTCTTTTTTTTTTTTTGTTTCTGTAATGGGGATTGAATTCAGGGGCACTCGACCACTGAGTCACTCCCCAGCCCTATTTTGTATTTTATTTAGAGACAGGGTCTCACTGAGTTGCTTAGCACCTCACTTTTGCTGACACTGTCTTTGAATTTGTAATCCTCCTGCCTGAGCCTTCCGAGACCTAGGATTACAGGCATGTGTCACTGCACTAAGCCAAGTAGGACTCTTACTCCACAAACTAAGTTGACTACCACTGACATTTCCAAGGCTACTGTTGGAGCAAGGGTAGCCATGCCATCTGAGCAGGGAACCCTGGGGCTAGACTGGAACCCAAGTAGACTTGACTCTATATCCCTTTTGGGGCATTCTTTTGCCTTCTCTGGTACACATGTGTTCAATCAAGCTGTAGGATTCTTGCCTATGAAGTTGCTCAGGGCTCCATGGCTGTGCCCAGACCCATGAGGGCATCTTGCAGGTAGATGACTCTTGCAGGTGAGCACAAGTGTATATATGTATATCCCCCACCGACCCCATGGGATTTCCAGGATAGCGAGGACAGGCTGCTTTGGGGGTGACTTTCATGTCAAACACAAGATGAAGAACTTTACATGCATTGATTAGTTAATAAACAAACATAAAAGTTCCTGTTCTCTCCTCATCATTATAAATCTTCACTGATAAATTATTTTACCTCATGAGAGTCCATGAATTTTTTTTTTGGTACAAGGGATTGAACTCAGGAGTACTTGACCACTGAGCCACATCCCCAGCCCTATTTTGTATTTTATTTAGAGACAAGGTCTCACTGAGTTGCTTAGTGCCTTGCTGTTGCTGAGGTTGGCTTTGAACTCATGATTCTCCTGTCTCAGCCTCCTAAAGTGCTGGGATTACAGGCGTTCGCCACCACGCCTGGCTGAGTCCATGAATTTTGTAATTTTTTTTTTGAATTAGATTTTTATAGAGGCTGAGTAAAAAGTATTGGCCTGGGCCCTGCACAGCCTAGGTAGAGCCTTGCTCTTTACAGAAGAGGAACTGGCTCTCTCCTTATTCTCAATAGAAACTAGATTTCTATGTATTCATTACAGCTTCTTTTTGGCATTATATTTTGAATTAAAAATGTTTGGCTTTTGAAAGTAAGACTCTGGCTTTCAAGAAAATGGTTTCTAAATTGGAAAAAAAAAGAGTTAAGGAAAAGAATATCGAAAGTAAAAAAACAGTGCAATGCATCTTATTACAGTGTATCGTATCATGTTATAGTATTACAGTGGAATGTGTCATGTCATATATATGGTGAATTGTGTCATATTCTTGCATTATAAGATTCAAACCAAGCTAGTGTGATTATCAAGCTTGTGTCCCTTATGCCTCTTGACATGGATATAGACTTTAGGTCTGGGAATGAACACATTGTTCGTCACCACTCAAAACAGTTCAATTGTTTGAAATGATGGCGTGAGTAGAAAGAGCTCACATGAAGGCTCGCACTTGTTAGTCAAGAGTTGCTCAGTACTTCTGCCTTTGAGTGTCTGGCGCAGACAATTAGCAAGAGAAAGGGAGGGCAGCTTTGCAGGGACAGAAGACTCTGGGTTCAAATCCCTGTCCTGCTACTGACTTACAATGTCACATTAAGTAAACCAGGGAACTTTTCTAAATGTGTTTCCTCACCTGTAAAAAAAAAAGATAAGAAAGAATAGTCCATTTCTCATAGGATTAATGTGAAGATTTATTAAGATGGAGCAACTTGACCATGACTAGGAAATTAAATTACTTTACTGTATATTTGTAAAAGGAAGTTTCGATCACCACTCTGTGTTTTTGCAAGCATAGTTCTGGGACTCACTTCAGTGCCACAGTCATCTTTGCACACAGCACTCAGCTCTGGGGCATGTGTAGCACATGCTCATTGTCATTCCATAAAAGAGTGATTGAGTCAATTAAGGAGGATGAGCAAGTGGGAAGTTCAAGCACAGAGCGGTGAACTTTCTTGGCAGTCAATGGAGGAGTACAAAATGTGTGAGCATGACATCAGTCTTATTCTGCCCCACACAGCTGGGTAGGAGAACATTTGAAACAACACTATGGGGAAACAGTCAACAAAATTCACACTGTGAAAAGCTCTGTGTGTTTAACAAATAAATTTCAAGAAGGAAAAACAAAGAGTGGGTCCTAGATCAAAGAGATGTACCAGACTAACCCCAGTCACAATGTGTGGAACTTACTGGAGTTATTTTTTTTTAATTTTCATTTTGTTTATTTACTTTTCATTAACAAATAAAAATTGTATGCATTTATTGTATAGAACATGATGTTTTAAAATATGTATACACTGTGGAATGGCTCAATTGAGCTAATTAACATATGTATTAACTTTTAAGCAAATTTTAAAAGATATGAGTCAATTTGGAAAATTTGAACAGTACATGGATATTTGTGGATATTAGGCAATTACTATGAATTAAGGTACTATGGTATTGCATAATTATTTTAGAAATATATGCTGCAATATTTATAAAGGAATTGATGTTATATAAATTGATGTTAAGTAAATATGGGATTTACTTCAATAATCTGGGACTTGGGGCATTGTTTTTTCGCTGTTGTGACTAAATGACCCAACCAGCACAACTGTAGAGGAGGAAGAGTTTATTTGAGAGCTCAGTTTCAGAGGTTTCAATCCATCGACAGCCAGCTCCATTCCTCAGGGCTCTAGGTGAGGCAGGAACAACATGGTAGAAGAGTGTGGTAGAGGGAAGCAGCTCACATTGAGATTAGAAAGCAGAGAGTCCACTTGCCAGATACAAATATATACCCAAAGCCAAGCCCCAATATTCACTTCCTCCTACCACTTCAGTTACCACTCAGTTAATCCCTATCAGGAGATTAAATCACTGATTGGGTAAAGACTCTTACAACCTAGTCATTTCTCCTTTGAACCATCTTGCATTGTCTCACATGTGAGCTTTGGGGGGACATCTCACATCCAAGCCATAATATTCTGTCCCTGGCCCCCAAAAGCTCACAACCATTTCACAATGCAAAATACATTTTTCCCATTTCTAAGAGTCCCCAGAGTCAACAGTTCTGAGATTGCTCAAAGTTCAAGTCTAAAGTCTTCTCTGAGGCCCAAGGCAATCTCGTATTGTGAGCTCCTATAAAATTAAAAGCAATTTACAAGTATCCAATATATAAATGGTATAGAGCAAACATTTCCATTTGATACTGCCAGTTACCTGGGATGAGTTCTGCTTCCTCACATGCTGAAGTATAACATTAGAGAAGCACACCAAGGTAAGCATTATAGCAGGGTTTATTTAAAAGGAGTAATATAGACTTCTCCCAGGAGGGAGAAGGGGGCGATAGCTGGTATCCTGGTATCCCCGGAAGTACACGTGTTTTGCCCTTTTATATGTCCCAGGCTTCCTTTGTTCTCTTGCTGTCTTCCCCTCATCTCTCCTTCCTGACTGTGTGACTAGGCCCAGGATATGCTCTGTGGGATGGCCAAAATGTAAAAAGCACACAGATAGGGGGAAGGGCCTAGGTGAAGTGATTTGGGCAGGAAGGGGGTGTAATTAACAACTCCTTGGGACAGGTTACCTTAGCAACAGGTTGGAGCAGGGGGCAGGTTTATCCCAATAAGGGTGGAGGAAGGGCTCTGAAGGAATTAGCCTTTCAATACCTCTCCAACTTCCCAGACCCAAATTGGCCTCCTTGATGTGACCTGACTCAATTTACCTATTTACACTGACTGTCTAATTCTGGCTTCACATTCACCAAATTAGGGGCATAGAAAGAAAGGATAGGACCAAAGCAAGACTGAAATACAGCTGGGCAAATAAGTCCTGTAGCTCCATGTCCAGCATCTGGGAAACATGGCATCTTGATGTTCTCTTTAAATGGCATGTGTAGCTCTGCCTCCTTGGCCTTGTTTGTTGCAGTCCAAGTGGCCTTTCTGTTGGCTTGTCTCTGCTTGATTCTTGCAGCTTTTCTAGGATGATATCCCACGTCACTGGTATTTCTTAATCTCGGGGGTCTCCAGTGTAACTTTGGCTTCCTCCTCACATCGCCACACTTTGACTTCTCAGGGGCTGCCTGCAAGGACTCCAACCCTGTTTCACTTTGCCTGGTCTTCCAGGCCTTCCTTTGAAATCTTGGTGGAAACCTCCAAGACTCCATAACTCCAGCATCCTGCATTCCTGCAGAACTAGCACCATGCGGTTGACGCCAAAGTCTGTCACAATCTCTAGCAGTAGCCAAACCTCAAGGGACCTTTACTGCAGCCTGGCTGAGCACATTGCAAAAACTTCCTAGGCTCCCCCTACCCTAATCTTGTGCAAGAAAGGTGCCCCACTGGTCTCTTCTCAGGAGAATTTTCATCTTTTTTTTTTTGGTACTGGAGATGGAACTCAGGGGCACTGGACCACTGAGTCACATCCCCAGCCCTATTTTGTGTTTTATGTAGAGACAGGGTCTCGCTGAGTTGCTTAGCACCTCACCCTTGCTGAGGCTGGCTTTGAACTCGGATTCTCCTGTCTCAGCCTTCCGAAGTGCTAGGATTACAGGCTTGGGCCACCACAGCTGGCTAGCTTGAGAAGAGTGTGTTCTTGCCAATTCCTGAGATGCCCTCAGGTCATCTTTCTTATTGTCTCTAGCAAAGTCTTTAGCATTTCTTTAGTGGCAGTAATGCCTTTAACAACTGCAACTTCCTTAGCCTCACTTTATTTATTTATTTTTTCATATTTTAATTTATTTATTTGTTCTATTTAGGTTTACATGATATGTTGTGATTCTATATTACTTACGACCTTAGCCCTACTTTTACTCCAGCCTTTCAATTGCACTTTTTCCAAATCTTTCTGCTCTGACTTCTGCTCCTGATTATTGCAATAAATTTGGCTAAAAGCTGCCAGCAACATCCATGCCACCGCCTGAATGCTATGCTGCCTAGACATTTCTCTTCCACCAGATTAAGAAGATCATCACTTTTAAAATCAACCTCACAGAAAGTCTCAGGACAGGGGCAAAATGCAGACAACTTCTCAGCCAGAACATAACATAAATGGCCTCTATCCGAATTCCAATAGAGTCCTCCTTTTCTGAACCCTTTTGAGCCCTGTCTTCATTAACCACAGTCCTATTGCCATTCTGGTCTTCTGAGCTCCCACCAGACTCGGCCATTAAGCCCTGCTTATAACAATCTAAAGCGTTTCCAGCTTGCATTGTTAAGAATCTCAAAATTCTTCCCACCAACTTCAAACAACTCCCAAAACTTCAGAACCACATGGTCAGATTAGTCAATAGTAACAGCCCCACTTCTCGATACAAATTTCTGTTTTAGTCAGTGTTTTCCTTTGTTATGACTAACTGAACCAACCAGCACAACTGAAGAGGAGGAAGAGTTTATTTGAGGGCTCACAGTTTCAGAGGTCTCAATCCATAGACAGCCAGCTCCATTCCTTAGGTCTTTAGGTGAGGCAGGAACAACATGGTGGAAGAGTATGACAGAGGGAAGCACCTCACATTGTGATCAGAAAGCAGAGAGAGAGGTCTCCACTCACCACATACAAATATATACCCAAAGCCAAGCCCCAATTCCCACCTCCTCCAGCCACACCCTACCACTACAGTTACCACTCAGGTAATCCCTATCAAGGAATTAAATCATGGATTGGGTTAAGACTCTTACAACCCAATCATTTCTCCTCTGAACCTTCTTGCATTATCGCACATGTGAGCTCTTGGGGGATACCTTACATCCAAAATGTAACAGATGTGTTATAGATAAAAGAAGATTGGCCAGGATTACTGTAGCAGGGTAGTGCCTAGATGGTGGTTTATTATGCTGTTTTCTCATCTTTTGTGCATGTTTGAAATTTTCCATAATAAAAAGAAAACACAAATTTTTAAAAAGTGAAAGAAAGGAAAAAACCGAAAGATCTGTTAAAAACAGTTAAGTGTTCTTTTCATTAAGTGGTAATTATTCTCAAGTATTCGTAGGTCAGAACTTTTGATCAAATTTTATAATCATGAAATTTTTGGAAGACAATTTATTATTTTCAAACATTTAAAAATTTCAATAAAAGTAACTGACTTGGACAACATTGCTGTATTAATTTATTTGTTTTTAGATAAAATTGATGAACTCTACATTTCTT
Source organism: Geosciurus inauris (assembly GCA_004024805.1). Lineage (NCBI taxonomy): Eukaryota > Metazoa > Chordata > Mammalia > Rodentia > Sciuridae > Geosciurus > Geosciurus inauris. The sequence goes on along the minus strand of PVHX01014989.1, from coordinate 1,494 downwards.
ATACTAATGTCCTAAAATGCATCAAAAGAAAGCTATTGGAACTTTTCAACTTATCTCATATTAAATATACATGAGTTAATTAAATAAAAGAATATGAGATATTGAACTCCTATTGGGGAACATTTCCTTTCATCTTAAGATTTTCTCATACCTTACCTCCAGAAGCTGTTGTAAATACCTTTAGGCACCACCCCGCCTGAACCCCACCCAACAGATAGTACCCAATGTCTCTGCTGCAACTGGGATGTACTGATTGCAGGACATGTTCCAGATGGTGAAGTTCCTACCTAGTCTTTGTTTTTTCCTCAGCTTGTGACCACAGACTTATTTGTGCATCTGACCTATTAAATGTGACTCTGGCTGACCACTGGGGATCCTAAGGGTAGATTCCTGGAAGAATCTTCCTTCAGTTTCCTTCCTGTATACTGTTATTTTATTTTTTAACTCAGTCTATGATACTGAGGCAAGAAATTGAGGATTCTTCCTTACTTGAAAATTGTGACTTTAAGTCACCTGATATCTATCTTCAGTTTATTGTTTTCAAATTGGGTATAATAATAACTAGTATGCATGGCTGCTGTAGGGCATAATGACATACTGATTTAAAAGCCCAAAAGTGGCAGGGCAAAATTTTACACCAAAATATGGTGTTATTAAATGTTCATATGGGAAATGCATTTCCTATTGAAAAGAAAATTGATGAATATTTTCTGCAATTTTAAAGAAAATAAGGGCATCTTTCTTGGTTAATTATCTTGCTGAGAGGAAATAAATTATAGTTCCCTAAGGCCCAATCAGTTTTTCCCAGATTAGAAGACTCTACCTGTGCAAACCCAAAAGATAAATTATGTTCTTAATAATTATGAATCATAATTAAAATTGAATTTTGCCACAGGGTCTTGGTAGAAGGTTGGTCTTTCAGAAATGAATTTCTTCCTGAAATCATAGTAAATTAATAAATATAGGTAGAAGATAAGTTAGAGGTGCTAAATCTTTAATAGAAAATATTTACTATTGCTGGGGGTGTGGTTCAGTTGTAGAGTGCTTGCCTAGCGTGTACAGGGCACTGATTTTGATCTCCAGCACCACAAAAACACACAGAAAGTAAGAAATGTCACTGCCTTTTGTTTTCATTAATTTTATATAAATTTGATGAAAGTTACTATTTTTGGATAGATTTGGTTTTTTTATGTTAAGGAAAAGAAAAATCTTATTCTATTAACAAATTTTGTTTGCTGAAATACATTCTTATAATATCTGTGCCAAAAAACCAAATGCCGAATGGTCTCTCTGATTAGTGGATGCTGATGAATAAGGGAGGTGGGAATGGGAAACATAAGAGAAATAGAGAAACACTGGACACGACATGGGGGAGGTGGGGGGCAGGAAAGGGGAATGGGTATAGTAAAGATGGTTGATAAAAAATATATATAAATATATATATATATATATACACTGTTCATTGAAAGTGCATATAAAGATGTTTAATATGAA
>PVHX01014988.1:25911-48456 GCA_004024805.1 Geosciurus inauris | reverse complement strand
TCATTTATTACTTCTAGAAGTTTTCTGGTAGAATTTTTTGGATCCTCTAAGTATAGAATCATATTGTCTGCAAATAATGATAGTTTGAGTTCCTCTTTTCCGATTCGTATCCCTTTAATTTCTTTCGTCTGTCTAATTGCTCTGGCTAGTGGTTCCAGGACTATGTTGAATAGCAGTGGTGAGAGAGGGCATCCCTGTCAAGTTCCTATTTTCAGAGGGAATGCTTCCAATTTTTCTCCATTTAGGATGATGTTGGCCTTGGGTTTAGCATAGATAGCTTTTATAAAGTCAAATATTTTTATATTATAAAAGGAAAACTCTTATAACTTTGGAATATTTTGTAGTCACTAATATAATTTAGCTATGTTTATTTAGTTGCATTTATGTGGCAATTATTAGTAGTAGCAATTGTAGCTAACACTGATGTTATTATTTTGCATATCAAATTTCATGCATTTCCACTGCCATAAAATTCTTATGCAAGTACAAGTATGCAGGCACAATTCAATTGAGAGCTGTAACTGTTATTCACTCCTAGTCTGTCTACATTCAAAGTCAGTGATGATTGAAACATGAAAATATGTAATGCTTTGTAGAGTTGACATACCTTCATGATCAAACAAACTAAACTAGGCTTAATAGAATGCATGTTGTGCTAGCTAAGCAAGTTCCCAATTCTCTGTACTCTAAGCGGAGGTTTCTTGAAAACAAATTCAGAGATATTTGCATACAAGAAGTTTATGAAAGGGTGCTCTTAACAATAAAATCAGTAAAAGTGTGACGGAAATAGAATGGAACTAAGCGATTTGTTGAATTTTGTTGTATTTACAAATATACTTAGACAACTCCCCGGGGAAATTAGCAGCCAGAGATCTTTCAGACTTATCAAAATTAAGTTTAGAAAATGAAGCTTTTATAAGTTTCTGTCAGTAATTCCTAGAGTGTGATATTCCTAAAATGCCATGCTTGTGGGAAGCTGTCTGATTAAGATTCCAGAATGAAAAATAATTTTTTTGTCCTTAGTGACCAATACTATAGTAATAGGTGCCTAAGTCTTTGAAAGGGGATCAAGGAAAACCATGGCCCAATCAACTTATGTTTGACAAAATAAATTTTGGAACAGTTATCTCACAAAACATATCCCAAAGTTCAGTATTTATGAAAACATCTAATAACAAGTCCAGGGTGGTATATCAACAAAACATTGATCATGCTATTAAGAATGCTAAAAAATATGCTATTAAATGTACTCATCACTTTTTCTAGATACGGTTTGACATTATATGACATGGTATCTGGTATCTACTCTGAGGCAACATAGTAAGAGATTATGTTGTTTCATATAATTTAAAGATTCATTTTTCCTGAATATATTCACCTTCTGAATAAAAAAAGACTAAAGTAAGTATTTCCTTTTATCTTCAGTTCAGATTTAGTCAAATATTTATATTTTACAATTAGATTTTCTACTTAATTAACTAATGTGGCCTTAGCTACAAAATTTTCAATCTTTCATTGAAACCACTTAAATAAACCACAACATCTGAACCTGTGTGAAAAGATGATCAATTTCAAGAAATTAAACTCCCAAAAGTTTATCTTTCATTAAACATTTTCATTAACTTTTTTATGTTGATATTAAAAGATATTGGTATTTCATGTTCCTGGAAAGCTAAGTTTTCACCACAAAGTACAATTAGTGATGGGTGTGGTTACAAATCAGTCATTCAAATTGGTATCTGAAGGTCAAGGCTTTGAGTGGAAAAAGTCCACACTTTTCTAGGCAATACTTGCTCCAGAATTCCCCACTGGTATTACTTAAGTATTATAAGGTTGGGCTTACATAGTTTCAACATTCTTCACTGCCCAATCTTGATTTCTCAACATTTACCTCTAATAAACATCTCTCACTTCAAATTCTCCTTATCAAAATCAATTTCCAGAGGGTTCACCATACAACACTATTTATGTTCATATACATTTGTATGTATCTCTCTCTGTGTATATTCTTGTACCTATAATATACAAGTATATAATACGATGGGTAGATAAATAGAATAATACATGGATTGGCATGTGTGTGTGTCTTGAAAGACAGAGAGAGAGAGAGAGAGACTACTGTAAAAACAATAGTAATATTTATGCAGAATAAGGGATGCAGTCAGAAAAATTGTAATTCCATATTCTTGTCCCTAATGCAGATGTCCTATATAATTCTTTCCTCACTTTGAGAGAGATGAAACCTATGCCTATAAGATAGCACCCCAGTGTTAGATCCTAAATAAGTTGATCTCTAATCAAAAATGTGAGCCATATCTAATCAGGTAATTCCTTAAAGTGGACAAGGTTTTTCCTGAAGGAAGACTTAAAACATAAGACAAATTCTGTTGCTAGCCCTGAAGACTTAAGTTGTCATGTTGTAAGAAGGGCTATGATGGAGGTCATATGATAAAAACTTGAGAATGAACTGTAGCAACAGAGAATAGGACACAGCTGACAGCTAACAAGACCAAGGAGACATTAGGTCTGCAGCCTCAAGGAGGTAAATTCTGCCAACAACCTGAGGGAGCATAGCATAAATATTTCCACAGTTCAGTCTACAGACTGGGATCCAGCCAAGTAATACATTGATTTTGGCCTGTGAGACTGTAATTCTTTACAAGATGTCAGTCAGATGTGGCCACAAGAGGGCAGAAAAGATTGTCTCAGAAAAAACTGAAAAGTACTAAAATGAACTATATTCATAGGTCTTAAATATAGGACACAGAGCACCTTGACAAAGACGCAAAGTAATGGGGCTAAACAACCATGGACTGAAACTCTTGAAATCATGAGCCAACATAAATCTTTCCCTTTTCAAGTTGATTTGTCCCAGGTATTTTGTCACAGCAACTGAGAGCTAACTAATACAATTTGTTACACAGAATAGAAAATTAATACACAAGAAATTAGGTGGTTCCTAGCTTTTTAATCCATATTCTTATGATTTTAATTTTTTTCAAATTGATCCTATATTCTGGCTTTAAGTATACAATTAATCATAAATGCATTTAAAACTAAATTAATCGTGTTGAATTGTAGCCATCCCTTCAGGAAAAATATTTTATTAATGCCCAAGATGAAAGTTTCTCATTATCAACTAACTGTCCTAAGATTTTATAAATATGTCATAAGGAATAAATGTCCATGTAAAATTAATACAAATATATTAGAGAAAGTAATAATACATAGTAGACTAATATTTATTGCCTGAGCCCTATAAAATTACTTTTAGGTTCCTCCCTTGTCATTTCTAAATGTAAATGAAGCATTCTAATTTAGAAAGTTTCATTATTATATAACAAAACTCTGGGTAAAATTTTGCAATGTAAAATTTTGGAATGTAAATTTTGCAATGTTATAAACATGATTGGGGAAACAGATGAAAGATTTTTTGTTTGGAACCCTTTTTATATTTTAACCATTACCTGTTGTGTTTGCTTTATCTCCATCACAAACTTTGGTGAAGCTCACATTGCTATTTTATGTTCTCCCCACATGTCATGCTGTTCTATATCTCTGTGCCTTTAATTATAACATAAAAAAGTAAGTTAATAAAGACTGAATCTTCTCCCACTAGTTAGCTTAGAAGAATCTTATTCATCCTTTAAAGATTTTTCCATAAATATTGAATTATTATCTCTGTTACTTGAATTTTGTTATTGGCTTGTGTTATAGCAATTCACTTTTACACAGAATAAACACAGTAAGGAATGTAGATACATAAATTTCTTTATAGAAGATAGGCATTCATAACTGCTTTCAGAGTAAAAGGGTCAAATTATTTATATGCTAAATTCTTTTTATTTACAAAGAGCACTCATTTTATGAATTATATTATCTCCTATTAAATACCTATTAATTATTAGTAACATAGCATTCCGTATCATTTTGGATTTTGAAATATTTTATTGTTGTTCTGTTTCAACATCTTCAACATTTTGTATTAACCCACCTAGGTTACTGTTGGAGCATTTATGCTTTATGTTGTCTATTTTCCATAAAGTTCTCCCTTAAAGACTCTAAGGAGAGTCTTTAAGAAAAAACAGAATCTATTATCCTTACAATGTTAGTTTTATAACTCTTTGGGAAGTATTTTGACAAGGAGTTTAAGAGGTTCAGAATTGTGATACACAGATTTATAGAATAGTCTATATTATCTAGGAAAGGATTTATGAAATAACTTGGTTCTAGACGATTTCAGTACAAATTAAACCTGCTTCTATATCTATCAATGATATCAATGATGAAGTAAAATGTATCATCTTAGAAGTGCATTTTCTTATGTAAATTAATCATGATACAGGGACCATTCCAGCATCTTCCCAGCATCAAAGTATATCTATTAAATAAATTAGAGAAGACATATGTGGAAGCCAGACAAAAATAAGAGGGGGCAAGGAAAATGGGGAGAGGGAATCCCATGAAAATAAAAGAGAGATCAGTAGAGTAGAGGAAGGGGGTTTGGAAGAGGTGAAGGAATAACAGGAAAAGGGAGGAACAGTGGAATAAATCTGACCAAGCTTTCCTATGTACATATATGAACATACCGCAATGAATTTCACCTTTATGTGTATCCATAATGTAATACTTTAGAAAACTATAAATAAATAGAATAATATTCAGCAGAGTAGAATGAATAGAAAAAGGGCATGGAGGTGATGAGGAAAAGGGGAAGTATTGGGAACAGAATTGGAGTAAATCATGTTCCATTCTTGTATTATGTCAGAATAAATCAACTATTATATGAAAATATTATAGAGAAGACCAGGAGCAATTCAAGAATGGTAAAAATGAAAAATATGGTTTTCTATAAAAGCCAATGTTAGAGAAACAATAATGATGACCTATTAAAACATGGCAAGTAAGAGTTTAATCAGGGTCTTTGCAAAAGTTATAGGGACCACTGCAATTAGATTTTGCAGTAAAGAAGAGAAACTTAGCTCAACTCAAAATAGAATATGGATAAGTGAGAAATTATAGCAAGTAACAGGGCGCAAATCAATGAATTAATTTACTAAGGAGAAACTTCATTATTAAGAGGGATTTGGGCTTGCCTGATTGTTGCTGAACCATTAGATATCAATGATTACTGATGTCACTGATTACCAGAGGTTTTGTGGAGGATGAAGAATCTGGTAAGATATGGAGGGAACCAGTTATCAAGGCAAGATTTTTTCCAAAATTGACTTAGCAGTGTTCTTTGCTAGCTGGATTTTACGTGGCAGTTCACTGATGAACCTAGGAGAAATTTCGGAAATCTGACTAAAGTTTAGCTAATCAAAAATTCTTCATCCTACTGACAATATTAAGAACATGACCAAAATATTTTTTATTCCAAATTTGGGAATTAGTGACTTTAAACTATATTGCAAGTTTCTTTTCAATTAAAAAAGTGATTAAATTGAGATAGTGTTTGTTTTCTGTGGCATTTAACTTGTCCTAATCTTTTTTTTTTTTCCACCAGGGATTGAACTCAGGGGCTCTAAACCACTGAGCCACATCCCCAGCCCTATTTTGTGTTTTATGTAGAAACTGAGTCTCACTGAGTTGCTTAGTGTCTCGCTGTTGCTGAGGCTGACTTTGAACTTGCGATTCTCCTGTCTCAGCTTCCCAAAGTGCTGGGATTACAGGCATGCACCACTGCGCCTGTCTTGTCCTCATCTCTTTTCCAGTAAGTGAGTAGTAACCTGGAAAAGAACAGCTTCAAAAATAAAATAGCTGTTTAAAGCAATACCTTAGCAATCACTCAAATGAACAAAATGAGTTTTTAGCACTCAGACTCCATCACTAGAGAATTCTCACATTTGTTTAACATTTTGCTGAAGAATTCCATTCCCAGAAGATATGCTTATTTGACCTGATTAAGAGCTCAATTGGTGTCAATAACCTTATCCCTAGGGGATTTGTTTAAAAATGTATGTGGTGTTTTTTTAACATTACAACTAGCTAAGGTTTTAATAGTTAGGATTAAGAACATAACCAAGAAAGTTTAATGATAATACTCAATAATGGGATATACTTAAGGGAATAAAAAGCTACAGCATATTGTAGGAGATCTAGAAGACTTCATATTTGGACTTGCAGACCTATGTGAATCACAGGCCCTTTAGAAGGGCCAAATGTTTTATCTCTAAATGGTCTTCAAGTTCTTTACAAGGATAAAGTGATAACTAAGGCATAGTTTAAAATAACCTGCTGGGCGCAGTGGGACACGCCTGGAATCCCAGCACTTTGGGAGGCTGAGACAGGAGAATTGAATGTTCGAAGCCAGCCTCAGGAATGGCAAGGCACTAATCAACTCAGTGAGACTGTCTCTAAATAAAACACAAAATAGGGCTGGGGATATGGCTCTGTGATAGAATACACCTGAGTTCAATTCCCAGTACCAAAAAAGAAAAGAACCTGCTAGAGAAGAGTGTGCCCTAATCTAATACACACACACACACACCCTTGACAAAGGCTGACAGATTTAGTGGTAAAGGAAATTTAAGCAAATATCTTTCCAACCCAAGGGGCAGAGTTGTTGGTAAAGGATCCAATTTCAAATGTTGCCACAATATGTTATTTAAAATTAAAAACATTCAGCAAAAATATACAAGACATGAAAAGAAAAATAAAAATACAGCCAATAAACAAGAAAAACTGAAAATTAATAGAATCTGTCTTTAAGAAAACCACATGTTGTAATTATTAGAGAAAGTCTCTAAATAAGTTATCACAAATATATTTTGAAAGTAAAAACAGCCATACCTAAAGAATAAAGAAACAGAAGAATAAGGTCTCACTGAATAGAGGATATTGACAAACAAACAAGTTATAAAAATAAAAAAAATATTGCAAGTGGAGAATAAAATATCTGAAATGAAAAGCTCACTAGAGGGCTGAACAGCAGATTTCAGTTATTAGCAGAGACAATCAGTACATTTGAAGATAGATCCAGTGAGCTTATTCAGTATTTAGGACAGGAAGAATAATGAGTAAAGAAAAATAAAATCTTAAGACCTTTGGTATACCACCAGGAGTTCCAACCAGGGATAATGAGAGACAAAGAATTTTTTTAAAGTAGTATGAATCTTCACAAATTTGATGAAAACTATTAATCAGTAAATTCAAAAGCCTCAAGAAAATCCAACTTGAATCAATTTCTATTGATAGGATCTATATATGTAAATAGATCATAATCAACATTTAAAAACCAAGACAAAGTGTAGAGGAAGAAACACTTGTAAATGATAGGTGTACTGAATGATATATAGAGTTGATTTATCTTTAGAAGCCATAAATATCAGGTTTTTAATAGAGAAGTAACATATTCAATATATTAAAAGGATGGCTATCAACCAAAAATTCTATATTCATAAATGCATCCTTTAAAAATGAAGGCATTATTGAAAAATCCTCTTGTAAACAAGAAGACATGTTCTACAAGAAATGGTTAAAAAACATTTAAACTTAAAAAATGATTTTTTCAGTCTTTAATGAAAGACTTGGAGAATAACTCACACTTAATACAAGGATATAAAAAAAGCATTGATAGGTATAACTATGTAAGTAACTATTAAAGACCACATAAATGTACTTTTGTTTGTAACAAATTTTTCTTCCTATTTATATTAAAGAATAACTTGTAAAATCAGGTTTAAGGGCTCATAATGTATAAATGTAGAATCTGAATAGTACAAAGGTGAGGGGATGGAGCTTTATCATAGCAAAGTTTTTTAAGATCCTGAAGTTAGCTTATTTTTTATCCAAATGAGAACAAATTAAATTGTCAATTATAATTATCAGGAAAACCACTAATAAAATACAACAGCATGAGAAAAAGAAAACAAAGAGACTAAAATAGAATGTTAGAAAACATATAACTTACAAAAAAGGTAAAAATGAAAGAATATAAGTACAAAAACAATATAGAAAACCATAAAACATGCAGAAAACAAATAACAAAATGACAGATATAATCCTTTCTTAATAATCACATTACATATAAATGGTCTAAACATTCCAATCAAAAGACAGGGATTGAAAGAATTGGGGAAAAATGAAAATAATATTCAAGTATGTTTTGTATTAGAGACACAACTTGCATTCAAAGGTACAAAGAGATTGAAAGTAAAAGGATTGAAAATAAATATTCCATGCAACACAAAAAAAGAGCTGAAGTAGTGAGGCTAATATCAGAGAAATAAACAAGAATTTACAAGAAATATGTACTAGGGACTAAGAAGGAAAATTTAAAATTAAAAAAGTATAAATCAACCAGGAATACAGAATAATTATGAAGCATTTATGCAATTAATAACAGAAGGCCCAAGTAAATGAAATAACAACTGACAGAATTGATTTGAGAAATAATTCAACAGTAGCAATTGAAGATTTCAATTATCCAGTTTTGAAAATAGATAAAACTACTGAGAAGATTTTTAAAACTTAAATATTTTAAAAACAATAAATGCATGTTATTAGATTTATTATGAAAATTCAGACATTAAAGAATACAGATTCTCTTGAGTGCACAAGAAACTTTCTGCATAAACCATATGTTAGACCATAAGAAAGGGTCTAAAAGCACTTCAAATTTTAAAGAACTAAATTATACAAAGCATATTTTTTGCACTACAGCAAAATGAAATTATATATAAAAGAAAGAAACTTGGTACATTTACAAGTTACTATCAAGTAACAAATGGGTCAAAGAAGAAATCATAAGCAAAATTAAAAAGTTTTTTGAAATGAATACAAAAAAAACCACTATGTACTAAGTCTTATAGAATATGTCTAAGAAAGAAATTTTTAGCAGTAAACACATTTCAAAGGAAGGAATGACTTATGATCTATAACCTAATCTTTCAGTTTAAGAAACTAGAACAAACTAGAATAAGCATATCCCAAAACAGAAAGGAAAAATAGGAATTTATTAGAATAATCATGGAAATAAATAAAAGAGAAATTAGAAATATAATAGAGAAGATCAGTGAAGCCAAGTGATTGTTCTTTGGAAAGTTCAAGGAAGTTGATAAAGTGTTACCTAGATTGACGAAGAAAAAGAAAGACCCATATTATTAAGATCAGGAATAAAACAAGGGACATCACAAGTAACCTTATAGATATGAAGATGGTTGTAAGATAATTTTATAAACAATTTCATGCTAACAAGTGAGGCAGCATAAATGAAATGAACAAAAATTCTCCAAAGGTAGCCAATACTAAAACTGATTCAATAAGTTGAATTACAGTCTTATTCAATTTGTCTATGAATATATTTTTCCTAACGTCAATACCTACTTTCCTGATTAGTGTAGTAATGAAGTAAATTTTGAACTCAGGAGGTATGAGTCCTTACAATTTTATTCTTTTTTTTTTAGATTTATTTACAGGATTCTTGATATTCATTATCTCTTGCATTCCCTAACTTTCTGATAAGCTTGTTAATTTCTACCAAAATACAAATCATATGCCAGGCATGATGGTGCATGCCTATAATCCCAGTGGTTCCAGAGCCTGAGGAGGGAGGATGACAAATTCAAAGCTAGCCTCAGCAAAAGCAAGGTGCTAAGTAACTCAGTGAGACCCTGTCTCCAAATAAAATAGAAAATAGGGCTGGGGATGTGTCCTCGAGTTCAACTCTCAGTACTCCCCCCCAAAAAAATTAAAAATCATCTGAGATTTTGATAATAATAATGTTGACTTTTTAATGTCATCTTAGCATTTATTTTTAAAACCATTGACATGATACATTTCCATCTATATGACTTCATTAATTTATTTCTATGATAAATTTTATAGTTATCATTGTATAAGTATTATTATACAAAAGGTACTCAGGCAATTTGGCATCTATATGCAAAAAATGAATCTGAAATCTATATCACACACACACACAAAATTAAGTTAAAGTGTATAAAGAGTTAAAATCTGTAAATCTCTTAAAAATCATAAAACTTAATCTTCTTACATTTGAATTAAGCAATACTTTGTTTATTTGAAATGTACCACAGAAAGCAAGTGACAAAAGCAAACGAACAATGAAAGAGATTAAACTGGACATCATCAAAATGCAAACGTTTTTGAGTTTCAAAGAATAAAATCAACAAATCCAAAACATGACTCAAAGCATGGGAGACAATATTTGTAAATTATGTACCCTTTAAAAGGTATTTAATTCAGAATATAAAAAATAATTCTTAGATCATGAAAATAAAATAAAGGAAATGGACAAGTATCTGAGAAGACATATTTAAGACATTTAAATGGCCAATAGACCCATTAAATTATCAAAGAAATACAAATCAAAACCACAATAAGATACCACTTTATTCCTTCTTGGATGATTGAAATGAATAAGACAGAGAATATCATGAAGAGAAGTATTTATAGAAAATAAAATTCTCACACTCTGGCAAACTTCAAATTTAAATGTTACTATTGATATCATAAAATATCCAGCACTTTAACAAATTGCAAATTCTGCAATCAGTATTTCATTTAAACAACCAGGAGTTAAACATAAGTTAAACTTTTCTAAAATGACATGATGGTTTTGCAATTCTTTGACTATGCTAATAACATCAAATTGTGCACTTGGAAAGATGAATTTCACAGTGTGGCAATTATATCTCAATATAAATATTAAAAAATTTCTTGCTACTGAAAAAGTAGTGCAAAAATATCCCTAACTGCTTTTAGCTTCTGCATTTTATAATCATCTTATTTTTAAAAATCAGAACTCTTGAAATCTATTAAGGATTTCTGAATTAAGAAATTAATTAAGTAAAGCACACATTTCATTTGATTAGACTAAACCATTTGCATATAGAATATATGGCCTGTTTATCTGGTCATGTATTTATAAGATGTCTTATATCTTGAACAATATACTTTCCTAAATAAAATATTTCCCAACATTTTCTCTTTTATTATAAAAATTACATATATTTAAAAAGTGATATCTTGATTTACATATATAGTGAAATTATTAGAATTATTTAAAAAGTGATATCTTGATTTACATATATAGTGAAATTATTAGAATCAAGCCATTTAACATAATCATTTACATAGTTATCATGTTTTGTAGTAAGAATACTTAAAATTTACTTTCTTAACAAGTTTGAAGTGTAAATATAGAAGATATTTAATTATAATCAAAAATACAAAAAGTAAAATTGCAAGGAAATTTTGTTTTGCAGAATAATTTGTTTTTTAACAGAAGAAATTAAAGTTCAGAAAAAGGACATATGATGAATTTCTTCTACTTACAACTTTGTTTTTACTATACTATACTTATATTTTACTTTTTAAATTTTCATTCTTTTTTTATTTATTTATTCTACTTAGGTATACATGATAAAAAATGCATTTTGATTTATTGCACACAAATGGAGCACAACTTTTCATTTCTCTGGTTGTACGTGATGTAGAATCACACCATATATGCAGTCATACATAAAGCTAGGGCTATGATGTCCATATCATTCCACTATCTTTAGTTTTATTAGTGGCTTGGTAGCTATGATACTGAGCAGGATTTTCATGTCTTTTCATGTCTTCCTTCCTTCAATTTAGATTTTATTAATCTTTTTCATTATTGAGTTCTCCAAATCTCTTTTTAAATCTCTTTTTTTTGGAATCATATTTAAATATTTTTGTTTAATAGTTTTGAAAAATAAATTATCAATGAAATGTCAAAATTCTTGTTAAATTATGTCATTATAGCCAACAGTATTTTTACTGGCTCTACATTAAAATTGATAAAGTGCATATGTCAGTAACTAATGATAATTTAAATAGACATGTTTCTGGCTTTGAAGAAGTAGGAATGGAATCATGAGCCAAGGAATATAGACAGTAGAAAGCAGCAGAGAAAGGAAAACAAGGATTCTATCCTAGAGCTTCTAGAAAAGAATGCAGCTCTACCAACACATTGGATTTTGCACAATAAAATTTGTTAGACCTCTCATCTAGAGAACCAAAGGAAAATAATTTTATGCTGTTTGAGGCCAGTATTATTGTGGTAACTTACTATGGCAGCAATAGGGAATGATGCAAAATGATAAAATAAAGTTCAACTGAGCAAATATTAAGTTGGATACAAAATATTCTTGCTTTTGTATTTTACATTCCCAATTATTCTCATTGGAATTCAATACACTATCCATACAACCTTTTATATTCTTCATGATTATAAAAAGTCTTCTTTTTCTCAGTACCAAAGAAAATTTCCCCAGTTTAGGTGACCCATCTCATGTTTGCACTCAGATTTTGAGTTTTCATTAACAAAATGTTTGAGAGTGGATATGCCAGTTTTTGTTCAGAGAAAAGTCCCAGTCCTATTTACGGATTTTGATTTTGAGTTTCCCCCCAAATTAATTAAAATTATGTAACAAATTGTGCAGAAAAAATATTAATGCAGCAGCTGAAATTTTTCCTCTTGAAAGGATCTTTTTATAGGATTCGCTGACCTCTTGAAACTTGGTATACAAAGCATTCACTAACTGATGAGGGTGATAACTGTATTGAAACTGTGTTCACAATGTGATTTATGTATAATTCTGTGCATTCTGAAAGTTGCTATGTCTGTTATGAAAGTTTGAAATGTAAGTATGATTTTGTAGCAGAGGTATCAACATTTGCTACTCTTTCCTCCAAAAATTCTGGGTGCTAGTTCACTAATGGGCCTCCCTGAAAAGAAACATTATGTATGTATTATGCTTTTTTTATTGCTATAGAAATAAGCAATGCTCAGAGTGTACTTTCACTAGAGGGAAAGACCATAGGAAAGCTTATGTGTGTGTGTGCATGTATTTCATAAGAATTTGTCTGTATCTTTCTTTTCTGATTCCTTTCTGATCTAGTCATGTATCTTTGCAATGCAAAAAACTTTAGCCACAAATGCCACCCTATGCTATTTCATGCATATTCCTAGCAAATCACTGGTTATGTAGGCTGTGTTAGGAACTACAAACACAAAACTATTAATACCTGTCATAATCAACTCTGGCTACTGGTACAAAACTCAGTGAACTAGATAGCCTATAAACAAAATATATAGTTATGAAGGCTAAATGTCAAAGATCTAGGTGTCCTCAGATTCAGTGTTTGGTGAGGAGTTTTTTCTTCATTCATAGTTGGTGCTTTCTTGCTTTATCCTCACATAATAGAGGGATCAAACAAGTTTCCTTGGATTTTGTTTATAAGAGGTTAATCCTATCTATGGTAGTTCTGTCTTCATGACCCAACTGCTTCCCAAAGGCCCTAACTTTTGATACCATCATCTTAGAGATTAGGATTTAAACATATGAGTTTGGGGAGATACAAGTATTCTTATGATAGCAGTAAATTTTTATTAATATATCATTTTTTGTTCTAGACCAATACCATATTTAAAAACTTTAATAATAGATTCCAGATGGAGCCTTTAAACTAAAAATTAAAGGTTTTTGTTGTTGTTTTGTTTTTTCTCTACCAGCTTGAAAGGAAAAATACATATATATATGTGTATGTGTGTATATATATATATCTCATATATATACATATATTTATACATATACATATACAAATACATATTTATATTTATACATATATACATATATATTTATGCCTATACCTCTTTCTACCTACCCTTTAATTTTCTGCTCTTAATCTAACTCAGGAAATTTTTGGGGATGAAAATTGTGCTATACAAAGGACTGTCCAACTCTGTGTGTAAATAAATAAATAAAATATATACATAGACATGTCACACAAAAAATAGTAATAATTTTCAAGTTCAATAAATTTAAAATCTATAGGTATAAAATGACTTTGTACTAATAACATGAATTTCATATATAGTGTTGCCCAAATTCAAATCAACAGTTTATATTATTATGTAAATCACTTTAACTTTTCCCTCCAGATTACGGATTTTGCTTTATATTCTAATCTTGACTTGAATTATAATCTAGACTTCATAATTTTTTAAGGACTTTTGCTTCCTTGGTAAATTATAGTGCTTTGGCTTACATCTTCTCCATTAGTTTTTAAAGATATTAGTCTTTTTAAAAAAAATTTTTGTGGTGCTGGGGATTGAACCCAAGGCCTTGAGCATGCTAAGAAAGTGCTCTACAATTGAGCCACATTCCCTAGGCCTTGTTCTTAAAATGAAACGAATCACATTTAGGCTCTAATACTTTTCTTGTTCCCTAAGCATTACCTGAATCAATCTTCCATTCTTCTTTTTATTTTCTTTTTTATGGAATTGCTGATTGAACTGATTGAAACAGAGGCATTCTAACACTGATCTACATTCCCAGTCTTTTTCATTTCTTTATTTTTAAAAATTTTGAGACAGGGTACTGCTAAGTTGCCCATTCTGGTATTAAACTTGTGTACCTCCTGATTCATCCTCCAGAGTCACAGGGATTACAGGTGCACATCCCCATATCTAGCAAGAAAAAAATTTATATTTATATATACATATATATATACATACATATACACACAAAAATATGTATATGTTTATATATATTTAATTACATACAGTTAATCATAGAAACATATAATTGATATGTGGTTAATATACAGATATATTTACAACAATATTTTTTCCAAAATAACTAAGAAAATTAGGACATAAGAAAATTGATTACCTTTATTGAGTAAACCTTGGGGATTAAGGCATTTTCACTTTCATATCAATATTTTTAAATGTGATCAAAATCAAACAAATTATGAATACAAATTTAGTGTAGTTGTATTAGGCATCATATTTGAATAATTGGCACAATTTATAGTATTTCACTTAGGAATTTTTTTAATTTTTCAATTTTCTTATTTTTTATTTTTGGTACAGGGGATTGAACTCAGGATCACTCAGACACCAAGCCACATCACCAGCTCTATTTCATATTTTATTTAGAGACAGGGTATCACTGAGTTGCTTAGCACTTTGCTTTTGCTGAGGCTGGCTTTGAACTCGCTATTCTCCTGCCTCAGCTTCCCAAACCACAGGGAACACAGGTGTGCAATTTTTCCGATTTTTTTTACTTGTTTGTTTTTATGTATTTTCATCAGAAAAATCAAATTCTCTAAATCTAAAATGTTATCTATTCAGTCCATTTCCTATTTTTTATTGGTTGTTTTTAGTTATACATGACAGTAGAATCCATTTTGGTAAAATTATATAAGCATGGAGTATGGAATATATCTAATTGAGACCCCATTCTTGCAGGTTTATATGATGGTGGGATTCACTTAGATATTTTCATATATGTGCATAGGAACATTATGTTAGATTCATTCTACTGTCTTTTCTAATCCCATTCCCTCTTCCTTCACTTCATTCCACTTTGTCTAATCTACTAAACTTCTCCTGGACCCCTTTATTGTGGTTTAGTTACCACATATCAGCAAAAATATTTGACATTTGGTTTTTTGAGATTGGCTTATTTCACTTAATTAACCAGATACATAAAATCTTTAGGATTGAATGAGAATCTGGTATAATTGGAAGGTAATAAAATAATTCAAACTAAAAAGGGGGAGTAGTTGTACTTTTAGTACAAGAAGTACATTTGATAAAGTAGAAAGTCAATTGCTTATTCTTTATTCCCTTAGTAGCTATGAAAGAGGCAGAGCTCATTAAGTAAAGAATAAACCTTAGCTTTATTATGCAGACATGAAAGAGAGCAAGTAACCAAAAAAGAAAGAATCAAAGTGCTATTGGCAAAGAGGATATTGATATGAATTTAAGATTGAGTGTCTCAGATTATTTCATGTCAATACAAAAGGAGGGAGAATAAAATAACCCAAGTCCGTGTGCTCTGCAAGGGGTACATGGCCAAAGAAGTCTCCAAGAGAAGGAAAGATTAGCATAAGTAGTAAATATACTTGCCCAACTTTTGATCACCTCAGTGGAGATAATTCCTTCATTTTTATTTAAGATTTTTTTTATTTTAGCAGATGATTTAGCTTTTTTCTATTTTTTTCTATTCTTTTTTGTTTTTTCCAATTTTTTTACATTTTTTCTTTTTATACTCTAGTTTTTGTCTTTTTCCTCAGTAGATTTTATTTGTTTATTCATTTATTTACTTATGCTACTTTTTTTCATTTTTACTTTCCAATATTCAATTCTCTTGTCTTCTCTCTCTCATTTCAGTTTTATTTTATTTTCCATTTGTTCTGTTCTCATAACCTTCTCTTTATACCTTTTTTTGCTTTCTTTCATTTTACTTTTTGACTATTTCAACTTTTATTTTGCCTTCATCTTTTCATATTATTCCTAATTTCTTGTATTTAAAAGAGAAAACAAGCTGTAGAAGTTATATACCCTGTGCCCTCACCATTCCTTTTGTGTTTGTTGCTTTCATGCATTTTAGAGTTTTATAATCACTTCTTTGATGCTGTATCTGGTTCACCACTGTGTGTTGTTATTTCTATTGTTTCTTTCTTTCTGTAAGGTCTTAAGGATCTAGCACAGCCCTTCAAATTCATTGATCTGATGCTTAGTGACAGTCACACCCTATCAAAGAGACAGCAAAGCTTGTTCCAGTTCCACATTCAACCCAACCCTGTTTTCTATCTTCAGTGAATACTCTAATACAAAAAGTACAGGAGACAAAAACATGCAGCTCATGACTAGTCCCCAAGTAACACATCCAGGGGAGACTATAGACCTGCTCCTGGGCATTTGATTTTATAGTAACAGCACAGAAAAACAATATATGGACTGAAAATACCATATCTTCTAGGGACCTAAAAATAAATTTCTCCTAAACATATTAGAATGTAAATCGATGACATCACAGAGGGTTTACCTGATATACTCTACTATCTACAGCAAGATTGCCTACTCCACTGGAAGGACTCCACCCTTACAAGACCTACACAGAATGTAGGAACCTCAGGCTCCACCATGCACATCTGTGTCAAAATACACAAGTCACTACCAAAAAAATACCAAAACACTACCCCTCCCAAAAAAAAATAGCAGGGAAAATATACTATGTAACCAACTTCTGAATAAGTTCAACATTCACAACAATTCTGTATCCCAGGACAAAACATCAAGAGAAGGATGAACTCTAAAAATGCCCTCAGGTAAATGGCTATGCTTGCCTCTCAAAGTGGTGCTGTGGATTGAAAACAGCACTTTGAATGAGAACAAATTCCATCATAAAAATACAGAACATGAGAAAATAAGACAATAAAACACCACAAAATTCTTTTAGATCTCTCAAGAAACAAAATCCATAGATATTGAAGTGAGGAAAATACCAAAGAATTTTTTAAATGATGGTCGAATTAATCAATAAATTAAAAGAACACCTAAGGAATGATCTAAGGAAGATAATACAGGATGTAATAGAGCATTTCAATTAAGAGGTAGAGATTCTGAAAAGAACCAATCAAAAGTCATGGCAAAGAAAGGCACAATAAATCAAATAAAAGTCTTTTCAATAAACTAGATCAAATTGAAGAAAGTATATCAGAGCTTAAAGTTGAGAGGGAAGTGTTATAATATTCAGACAGTAATAAATAAAACATAAGAAACTGTTACAGAATATGTAAGAAAGTCCTTTGACAACACTAAAAGATCAAATTTAAGGCTCACAGTCCTTCCAGAAGAAGTAGAGGTACAGACTAATTATATAGAAAATTTATTCAGTGAAATATTAATTATCTCTTATCTTAAAAATGAGTTAGACTTGAAAGTAATAGAGGTATTTAGAACTCTGATTGACATGAGCAGAAAAACACCTCTTCATGACATATTATGGTGAAAATGCAAAAAAAATCAGAATTTAGGAAAGATTTAAAATTATTTAAGAGAGAAGAAACAAAGGTAAACCCATCATATTTTTCAGAAGAAACTCTAAATGCAGGAAGAAATGGAGTAATGTATTTCAAGAGCTGAAAGGAGGTAACTATGAACTCAGATGATTTTGTTCAGCAAATCTATCTTTAGAATCCAAGAGGAAACAGAAACATTTCAATATAAGCACAAACTAAAGGAACTCAACAACAAAACAAGAATTTCAAAAGGAATTACTAAAAGCAATCCTACACATGCAAGAATATAAAAATGATCAAAAGAGCATGGAAAAAATTAATCTCACAGGAAAATAATAAGCAAATTAGAACTAAAAAATGAGTGAAACATTAGAAATAAAATGATAGAGAAATACATACCTCCCTATAATAACACTGACTGTAAGTAAATAGTCTTAATTTTTTAAATAAGAGACATATACTTGAAAACTGGATTAAAAAACAAGACCGATTTTATGTTATCTCAAGAAACACACTTCATCAACATGAACATTCACATATTGAAAGTGAAAGGATAAAAATGATATTGCATTCAAATGGAACCCAAAAGCAAGCAAATATTAGCTATTCTCATATCTGAAAAAGCAGAGTTCCAGCCAAAATTAGTCAGAAGAGACAAAGAGGTTCACTTCATATTGGTTAAAGAAATAATCCAACAAAAAGAGTGAGTATAAGTATTTGTGCCTTGAACATCAGTGTAACTAATTTTATACAACAAAAACTACTCTACTTGGGAACAAATAGATCCCAATAATAATAGTATGCCAGTTCAATACATCATTCTCACTAACTGATAGGTTATCCAGACATAAAATTAAAAGATAAAATATAGAGTTAAACTATACTCTAGATCAAGTGGACTCAATATATTTCTACAGAACATTTTATCCAACAACAGCTAACTGTAGTTTATTTTTAGTTATTCATGGTAATTTCTCCAAAACTGATAATATATGAGGCCAAAAAGAAAGTCTTGGGGGAGGGGGGTTCCAAGATGGCAGCCTAGACAGACGCTGTGGTCAGTCTCTCCAGAGCCAGAGATTGAAGTTGTAGAAATACCATCTCCCAGCCAGCTTCTGGACATCATCCTACAGCTACCCCGGCAGGAATTTCACTTGTGCGTGTAAGCAGGGCCACCTGGCAGCAGCCATTGCCACAAGCAGCGTGACTTTAGCAGCAAGCTGCGGCAGAGCTCAGCTGTGGTGGCTCAGAGTCCCAGCCCAGGGCTTGCCCTACACGGGATACCTGGCTCCAGCGCCCACCCAATCATGCAGGGCCCCTAGCAGTTGCTCCCGTGAACACACAGCCCCAGCCACTAGCCACTGGGGAGCCCAAATTCAGGGTAAGAGTCCCCCCAGGCACCCTAGCATGAGGCAGCCCGACCAAAGGGCAGCCTGGGCCCACCCCAGTTCTGCTCCAGAGTTCCTGGGGACTGGCAGGAGCTGCTCCAGAGACACCAGCGCAAGGCAGCCCCATCCAAGGGCAGACTGGGTCTGCCCCAGTTCCACTCCAGAGTTCCTGGAGTCCGGCAGGAGCTGCAGAGGGCCCTGATCCACACTCAGGAAACTCCACGGGTGTCCAACTAAGGGTTGACCAGAGTCTGATTGCTACCAGCCACAGAGGAAAGCACACCCAGGGAAAGAGTGGCCTCCAGAGACCCCAGCATGAAGACGTTCAACTCTAGTGTGCTCTGGGCCTGCCTCAGTTCCACTCCAGAGTTCCAGTGGGAATGCCAGGGTGCCCAGTTGAAGGCAGACCAGAGCCTGCTAGCCTCTAACCCCAGGGGAGCTCACACTCATGGTAAGGGTCACGCACAAAGTCTCCAGCTTGTGACTCTGCCTAAGTGAGACCTGAGCCTGCCTCTACTTCCGCTCCAGAGTTCCTATTCACCAGCAGGAGTGCAAGAGAGAGGCAAAACAGCTGTCAGGGGCTGTCTCAGGAGCTCAGCCAAAGCCACTCCCACTGCCCTCTAGAGGTACATCCACTACTTCTGCCACCAACTTTAATGACAGTAGTACCCATCTGGGGACACTGGGAGAACAGAAGTAGCTCCAAGATGATACACAGGTAATCTGGAGTGTCAATACAAGATTATAGGCTAGAAGCCACAATACCTCAGATTGGTATTTCAAGAAAGGAAAATACGCAATCAACATGAAAAAACAAGGAAAGAAAGTGACCCAAATAAACCTGGATACAACTGTAACAGAATCCATTGACAGCACAGTTGATGAAATGTCAGAGAAAGAATTACGAATGTACATAATTAAAATGATCAGTGAAATATAGCATGACATAAGTGAACAATTACAGGCAAAAATTGATCAATCCAACAAAGAAATAGGAGAGCAAATAAAGGCAACCATGGACCATTCGACCAAAGAGATAAGAGAGCAATTACAAGTAGCAAAAGATTACTTTAAGAAAGAGCTAGAAATTGTGAAAAAAAACCAATCAGAAATTCTTGACGTGAAGGAAACAATTAACCAAATAAAAAACTCAATAGAAAGCATCACCAGCAGGCTAGATCATTTGGAAGACAGAACCTCAGATAATGAAGATAAGATACACAATCTTGAAAATAAATTTGACCATAGAGTGAAGATGGTAAAAAATCATGATCAGAACATACAAGAAATATGGGACAGCATCAAAAGACCAAATCTAAGATTTATTGGGATAGAAGAAGGTGCAGAATTTCAAACCAAAGGAATGCACAATCTCTTCAATGAAATAATATCGGATAATTTCCCAAATATGAAAAATGAAATGGAAAATCAAACACAAGAGGCTTACAGGACACCACATGTACAAAATTTCAACAGATCTACACCAAGGCACATTATAATGAAAATGCCCAACATACAGAATAAGGATAGAATTTTAAAGGCCACGCGAGAGAGGAACTAGATTACATATAAGGAGAGACCAATTTGTATCTCAGCAGATTTTTCAACCCAGACACTAAAAGCCAGGAGATCATGGAATAACATATTCCAGCCCTAAAAGACAATGGATGCCAACCAAGAATCCTATATGCAGCAAAATTGACCTTCAGATTTGATGATGAAATAAAAACCTTTATGATAAACAAAAGTTAAAAGAATTTACAGCAAGAAAGCCTACACTACACAGCATTCTTGGCAAAATATTCCATGAGGAGGAAATGATAACCAACAATGGAAATTTACAAAGAGAGGAACTACACTAGAAGAAAGACCATTCAAAAGAGAAAACAACTCAAGGTAAAAACGAAAAACAAACCAAAATGACTGGAATTACAAATCATATGTCAATACTAACCCTGAATGTAAATGGCCTAAATGCACCAATTAAAAGACATAGACTGACAGACTGGGTTAAAAAAAAAAAGACCCAACAATATGCTGTCTTCAAGAGACTCATCTCACAGGAAAAGACATCCACAGACTGAAAGTGAAAGGGTGGGAAAAAACATTTCATTCACATGAACCCCACAAACAAGCAGGAGTTTCCATCCTCATATCAAATAAAGTGGACTTCAAACCAAAGATGGTGAAAAAAAGATAAAGAAGGTCATTTCATACTTCTAAAGGGAATCATACATCAACAAGACCTAACAATCATAAATATCTATGCCCCAAATAATGGAGCTTCTACATATATCAAACAAATCCTTCTTAAATACAAGAATGAGATAGACCACACCACAATAATACTTGGAGACTTTAACACAGCTCTTTCACCATTGGATAGATCTTCCAAACAAAAACTTAATAAAGAAACCATAGATCTTAATGAAACTATCAATAATTTAGATGTAACAGACATATATAAAGTGTGCCATCCATCAACGAGTAAATACACTTTCTTCTCAGCTGCACATGGATCCTTTTGCAAACTAGATCATATGTTATGTCACAAAGCCAGTCTTAGCAAATACAAAAAAATAGAGATTCTACCCTGCATCCTATCTGACCACAATGGAATAAAATTACAAATTAATGACAGATTAAAAAGCAGAAACTACTCCATCACCTGGAAACTAAATAATATGCTATTGAATGATGCATGGATAACAGAAAACATCAAGGAAGAGATAAAAAAAATTCTTAGAGGCAAATGAAAACTCTGATACAACATATCAAAATCTCTGGGATGCCATGAAGGCAGTGCTAAGAGGAAAGTTCATAGCACTAAACTCATACATTAGAAGAAGTAAAAGCCAACAAATAAATGAATTGACACTTCGACTCAAAGTCCTAGAAAAGGAAGAACAAATTAACACTCAAAGAACTAGAAGACAGGAAATAATCAAAATCAGGGCTGAAATCAATGAAATTGTAATACAAGAAACAATTCAAAAAATTGACAAAACAAAAAGCTGGTTCTTTGAAAAAATAAACAAAATTGACAAACCCTTAGCCACCCTAACGAAAAGAAGGAGGGAGAAAACCCAAAGTACTAAAATTCAAGATGAAAAAGGAAATATCACGACAGACACTACTGAAATGCAGAGGATAATTAGAAACTATTTTGAAAATTTATACTCCAGTAAAATAGAAAACCCTGAAGACACCGACAAATTTCTAGAGGCATATGACCTACCCAAACTGAACCAAGAGGACATACACAACTTAAACAGATCAATTTCAAGCAAGGAAATAGACGAGGCCATCAAGAGCCTTCCAACCAAGAAAAGCCCAGGTCCAG